>JAVTVY010016252.1:0-61522 GCA_036873755.1 Hanleya hanleyi
CCATCAGATGCCCCTTCACGAATGCTTCACTTAGATACCTCACTCGACCCCATTGGTGCATTAGGGCTCCCCTACATCCCAACACGGCTATTTTCATACACTTGGGCCACCGCGCATGCGCAGAATGCCGATAGTTCAACCCCACACCCAGCCCATCAGATGCCCCTTCACATAAGCTTCACTTTGATACCTCACTCGAACCCATTGGTCCATTAGGGGCTGCCCTAGCTCCCAACACGGCTATTGCCATACCCTTGGGCCACCGCGCATGCGCAGAATGCCGATAGTTCAACCCCATATCCAGCCCATCAGATGCCCCTTCACGAATGCTTCACTTTGATTCCTCACTCGACCCCATTGGTCCATTACGGGCTCCCCTAGCTCCAACACGGCTATTTCCATACCCTTGGGCCACCACGCATGCGCAGAATGCCGATAGTTCAACCTCACACCCAGTCCATCAGATGCCCCTTCACGAATGCTTCACTTTGATACCTCATACGACTCCATTGGCCCATTAGGGACTCCCCTAGCTCCAAAACCGCTATTTCCATACCCTTGGGCCACCGCGCATGCGCAAAATGCCGATATTTCAACCCCACACCCAGCCCATCAGATGCCCCTTCACGAATGCTTCACATCGATACCTCACTCGACCCCACTGGACCAGTAGTCAATCTCCTAGCTCCAAAAGGCTATTTTCATACCCTTTGGCCTCCGCGCATGCGCAGAATGCCGATAGTTCAACCCCGCGCCCAGCCCATCAGATGCCCCTTCACCTAACCTTCAATTTGATACCTCACTCGACCCCATCGGACCCTTAGGGGCTCCCCTAGATGCAAAAAGGCTATTTTCATACCCTTCGGCCGCCGCGCATGCGCAGAATGACGATATTTCAACCCCACACCCAGCCCATTAGATGCTCCTTCACCTAACCTTCACTTTGATACCTCACTCGACCCCATCGGACCACTTTATCTAGGGACTACTTTTTCTCCGCGGAAGCTTTTTCCCGAGACCGAATCACCGCCAAAACCACGGCCAAACCGCATCACCGCGCATGAATACATTTTTTTTTTTTTTTTTTGCCGGAACTTTTTTTTTGCCCGAACATGCCCGAACATGCCCAAGAATGCCGATAGTTCAACCCCGCGCCCAGCCCATCAGATGCCCCTTCATGAATGCTTCACTTTGATACCTCACTCGACCCCATCGGTCAACTAGGGGCTCCCATAGCTCCAAAAAGGCTATTTTCATACCCTTCGGCCGTCGCGCATGCGCAGAAGGCCGATATTTCAACCCCACACCCAGCCCATTAGATGCTCCTTCACCTAACCTTCACTTTGATACCTCACCCGACCCCATCGGACCATTTTATCTAGGGACTACTTTTTCTCCGCGGAAGCTTTTTCCCGAGACCGAATCACCGCCAAAACCACGGCCAAACCGCGTCACCGCGCATGAATACACTTTTTTTTTTTTTTTTGCCGGAACTTTTTTTTTTTTTTTTTCAATGCACACCCCCCCCAATAACCCCCCCAATGCCCGAGTTGTCTCCCTTGCATCCATAGTGTAGAGATGGCGCCACACCCTCAACTGTGACGTCACAGAGGTCATATGCAAATTTCTGAGGTCAATGTGACGAAGTTTGCTCACTATACACTACTAGTGCTGCACTATGAAAAGGAAGTAAATATGTTGAACACCACTCTTGGATTTGCAACCCATTAAATGAGCATTATTTTTTATGATTTAATGGTCATTAATGGCAGTTAATTAAATTCAATGGAAAACCAATAAGTTGACTAATATTTTCAGTGTATATTATATGCCAATTAAATCATTATAATTTTTCCTTGCTTAAATGCAATTTTTGATTACATACGGGTGGCATTAATGATAATCTTGCCATCGTTTACATCTACTATGCCCGTGAATAATTAATGCTCACTAATCAGTAATGACCAATAAACATAATATATCCGTGCGCATTACAAATACACTTATCATTGCAGTGTTTTCAATATTTTCGTGGGATTCAATGGATTGCCGTTAATGGCCATTTAATTGCAAGTTGATAGAGCGCTACTCCAGTAATACAATGTATACATCTGTTTGTGTGTCTGTATGTAGTTTGTTTAGATTTTGTATATGTGTACATGCGTAAATTTGTACGTATTATATATTGAAAGAGCACCAGTAGGCGATAAGGTGTTATGTGATAAATGAGTCATGCTAAATATAGTTAGAAAATAAAGAAAAGGTGTACTTCTCCCAATGCCAATTGTAGTTGTGTGTCCAGAGAAGGACGAGTGGTACTGCGGAGGGAAATGGCCACAAACTATGTGTAAGAAGTTCCTGAACGCCGCGTGGAAGTGTCCTTATATGTGTGGTCTCTGCCCAGGTGAGCAATGTGGTATAGAATGGTACTAGATTGGTGCTGTGAAAATACACTCCTCAAAGGATTCAGGATATGTAGACAAATCATGGAGACGTGCATGCCATGTATTACAAGGATAGGTTAAGAAAGAATCGTCTGATACAAATCGTTATGCCCAACAGAGAATAGGCTAAGACAAAGTCTTGACAACCAGTACAGTTAACTCAATCGAATTTATATTGTACAGAACCCTTATGACCAGAATGGACAGGCAGTATTTGTATACGACTACCGTGTCTTCACAAATTTTATGTCCTGGATCTGGACTTGTTCATTACTATATAAATTATTTCAACCTTCCATAAACATGCTAAATGTTATGTTGTGTTTTTTTTAAATCAACGTTCACGCAGCTGGAGGCGGCAACGAATCAGAAGTGAGCACTGTTGATTGGAGGAGTGTACAGACCAGCATATTCACAATACCAATACCTACTACTTCACACATATACGTCTCTGATTATGGATGCAAATTCTCGGGAAAACGACCCCATCCGGGTATGAAGATTTTACTTTATTTTTTCTATACATCTGGTCGAGTCACGATTCACTTTCACAGAAACCCGGTGGTGCTTTCAAACACCTCGTTTGGATTCTGTTACAAGAATTGTTTAACGAATAAACTTAGGCATTCCCTGTCCTATTAAAGGCTCGACTTCAAAAATGCAAGACAAGAAGGTACCGTACCGTATAATGAATTCTCAAAATGTCACATTGGTTGCAAACCTTCACTTACAAGAGTGGCGGACATGTACCGATACTAAACCAGATCAAATTGTTTTGCCTGGCAGGGGAATGTCCGGAGTTTGGTGCGGATGGCAGAGATGAGCCAGTGTGTGGTAGCCAGGGAGGTCTACTTGGGTGTTCCGATTGTTCGTTTGCGTGGATCCACAAGAACTGTCCGGTCATGTGCGGCCTTTGTGACGGTGCGTATTTCGTCGTTTCAGGTCTTCATCTCAGATTTTGCATTATTCCAGGGTGTTGACTGATAATCCTTTCAACTGTCTGAACGAAGTTCACTGACAACGAGAAAAAATTAAATAAAACCATCCACCTCAAACCTCATTTTTAGCTGGATAATGAGTCAGTCTATCCAGGGTGTGGTTTCGTTGAGTAGAAAGCAATGTCCTTTTCACGGAAAGGGAAATAACATCGGATTCCAAAATACTATACTAGTCCTCACCTGACTTTTAGTTTCAGATCACCCAAACATGAAATACATAACCGCCTTAATTTCACCTATCTGTCCTAGGTGAGACCAAAAAAGAAAGCTATAAGGTATATTTTTAGCTGTATAAAGACAAGTTCTAAGTTTGTAGGAGAGCTCAGTACCCTTAAGGGCGTGGAGATACACCAGTAGATAACATTTCTACCACCCAGACGGCTGACTGGTTGCAGCTCTCCCAGATGAATCAATAGCTATTTTGATACTTTTGTATACCAGCAGTCACATCTAGTATTATGCATTCACCAATTTCAGTTGGATATGAGTGTGAACTTTGCAGGAACGTCATATATCAAAATTATTTATCATCATGTTAGGCAGATGAAGAGAGAATTACGGTTTAACGTCGCGTTCAGCAATATTCATGTCAAGCTATCAACAACGTTACTATTTGGTAACGTAGTTATTCGACAACCACGTTACTTCTTCTTAATAGCGTAACCTTTTATCAAATACGTTACTATGTTTTCCGAATTCACAGTCTTCAATTTTCAATGAGCACTTTATTCAAGACAGTGGATATTCCCTGCTACTGTCAAACAACTTGATTATCAATAACCCCGTTAGCTTGATCTATTGTCGATCACGTGTACATCAGACATTGAATTTACACATAATGTGAGAAGACAGAACATTCTTTGTTCAAAGTTGCAACATAAATGAGGACTGAACTATTACCTGTTATCGAGCATCAAACTTTATCACTGTTGGCAAATAGATTAGCTGACCTGTTAGGTGTCGATAACGTAGTTGGCACAATTAACTATGAGGATATAGGCTATAATACATTTATTGAATCGATATAGAAAGCGTCTCAAACCATTAGTTCAATTTTTAAAATCTAATACCTTCATACACAAGATACGAATTCAACACAATACTAACACTTTTCCTCTTGTACATTTATTGCGTATCATAATTTGCAGCACAAAGCCAGCTCCGGTCGACATTGAATAAACTTTCCTATTTCACTTCTGTTCGACGACGACGGTAAAATAATTTAGACGTAGATCTGCACCGATTCAAATAAATAAATTTCTTCCATATTTTAAAATACAGTGAACCGCCTAGACTCTTTATTTTACCCATATACTCTCTAAAATAATTAGATTGAAAATTCAATCTATCAGATTGGAATTAGTGACCAATCTATTCGATTGAATATTCCATCTATCAGATTGAAAATTTCAATCTATTAAATTAAATTTTCTGTCTAAAACAGATTCATTTTATCGTTTTCCATCTATCAGATTGAATATTTTCAATCTGATAATAGATTGGTCACTAATTTCAATCTGATAGATTGAATTCCAATCTAATTATATTAGAGAGTACTCTACACGTCTCCTGTACGTATGCAACACACTGAATGGAAAGTGTCTCTGAGTCTGTCGCAAAAAGCAAGCGGAAATTCTTTATCTGCTAAGGGGCGACAAACGAAGTGTGTTATATATATCTCAGCCGAACTAGATTAAAATAAAATAATTACCGGAGGCGTCAAATTTCGACACTGGTCTGTCTTACAGTCCCCCACGACTACTCTCAAACAACTAAGATAACCTACCATGTTCTATTTGAATTACTGAGTTCCCCTTATATCAATATCCGTTCGATGAACCGCACGCCCGTTAATTATTGCGGCAGCAAGGTCGATTGCAGGAACCGGTTTACTTGTCCAAAAAATACGTGTACAAGAGTCATGACTTATCGATTCCCTACGAATATATGCTCCAAAGAGCGCTTCATGTGCTGATCATATTCATTTAACTGAATGCGACTTCTCGCCATATTTCTCTGGAGAAATATATAAGAAATTCACACTTGTCACAGGTTCTGGCTTGAGGAGACTGTATGGTGGTGGATTGCTATTCTGATTGTGAATCTCTTCTCACAGAATATGTGGTGCATTTTCCACATTCATATGGCGTCTACATCCCTTCGTGATTTTGGCTATTGCTAAATTACATTGTCATATGGCATGGTCATTTTAATCGGCTAATATTTACAATATTTTTGTTTGACCTTGTTTTTGCCACAGATAGGGACAAGGTACAGATCAATCCAACGACAACTTTGGGTGTATCGTCAACTCTATTATCGACGAGCACCCAACCCATGGATGCGGAAGAGCCGGTCTTATTCACACGAAGGGTAAGTCCTACCGCCCAGCAGACGATCTCATGAACACTAAACAGTAATCGCCATTCAAAAAATGGTCAGTCATACAAACCAGCTACGATCACATACACAATAAGTCCTATCGCCCAGCTCACGAGTTCATTCTAGCTAAGGCCTAGGTACACACGACCAAGATTTCCTTCTCCACTTTTTATAAATACTTGTGAATCACTGATCACAATTTTCTAGAAATCTTCCGGTTGTCCAGTTTCTTAGATCGTGTTTATGAGTAACCAGTTTTATTTGCTGGCAGCACTCGGCCATATCCGTTTATAGTCGAGTATAGAATGATATCGCTGCTTTATTGCAACCGGGAACTTCTTTTCATATGACCTGTTATTATACTGACAAGCAGCCAGAGCATGCTAGGTCTCCCGCCAAAATGGCAGCAATATTTATAAGCATTGTCGGTCTCGAGGGATATACATGAGAGTGGCAACAGCTACTACACAGGCGTAAGAAGCAGAAGGGTCTTTCCATCTTTCCAGGTTTTGAGATCAACTCAGAATGGCTGACTGAATGTTAATCCCAAGGAACATGATATCATGGTGTCATGTTATCTGCATACCAAGTTTGAGAAGAATCCGATGAGGGTCCTCAAGTTATTGCCCGGAAACCAAATTTAGAATTTGACACCAGGTGGCGCCACCCCTAGGCGCAAGTCGGTGAAATGCATTATCATGCGACATCTTATGTCACGGTACATTCATACCAAATTTAAGAAGAATCCGATGGGCGGTTCTCAAGTTATTACCCAGAAACAAATTTGTGATTTTGTCACCAGGTGGCGCCACCTGTGAGTGCAAGTGAGCGAAAGGCTATCCCAAGCAACGTCTCCTGGCATGGTACATGCATGCCAAATTTGAGAAGAATCTGATGAGCGTTTCTCATGTTACCCAGAAAGGTGGGGTATTTCAAAGAAATTCGACCAAGTGTTTCTAGGTTATCACTTGCAGCACGGAATAATGGAATGAACTCTAGTGGCGCCACCTCTGGGCGGATTTAATTGAAATGCAACACCAACAACGTTTTGTCGCAAGGAATGCATTTGCCAAATTTCTAAGGAATCCGAAGAATCGTTCGAAAGTTTTCGCTCGCGAAGGATTTGAACAAACATCCACGAACATACACTGAAGATTGGAACAAGACCCAGTGGCGTCACCTACAGGCGGATCTTGCTGAAACGCAACACCTACCGACGTCTTGTCGCAAAGAATGCAGATGCCAAATTTCGGAGAAATACGATGAAGCATTCGGAAGTTATCGCTTACGAAGTATTTGAGCAGACATCCACGGACATCCACGGACACATAGAAGCAAGAACCATTTTAAAGTCCCCGGCCGCGTTGGGGCGAGGGACAAAAATCTGGGGCATTCTGAACAAATAAATCATTATATTTGGTCTGCTTCCCGTATTTGTTGTTGTAATCCAAAGATAGGTTAGATATCCCTAATGCTCTTCTGAGGTTGTACCCCGCGTAGCAGTGTCAATACGGCTCTATTTTCCACAGTTCACCTGGCGCAGAGGAGAGATAAACTTTTCAATACGTTTGCGCAGCTCCGTTCTTAGACGCCCTTTTTCTTATGACGACCTACCCACATGAACAATTATTTCTAGCTGGGATAGGTGTTCATGTTATGTTTTGGGCCTGTTGGAATTTTGCGGTATTTCGCAATACACACGGAACAGGTTACATCGAACATTGTAAAATTGCCAAGGAAAGTGGGTCGTGTGTACCAGGTCTAAGAGTGAGTTTCATGCACACGAAGTGCAAGTCATACCAGCCAGCTGTCGGTCTCGCACGAAGAGTATGCTACCGCCAAGCACGAACGATAAACACATCACCCAGCCTCAGTCGCACAAAGGCTAAGTCAACCCACCCGGCTCATGATCTCATTCTTGATAAGAGTGAGCCGAATCAACACGGAGTGTATGTTCTGCCGCCCACCTCACGCTCTCATTCAAACAAAGGGTAACCCATACACAGGAACGGTACCCGGGCACAAGGACTAAGTCTCACACACCACCAGCAGTATCATACCACCCAGCTGACGATCTCTTTCACAGAAAGGGTAAGCCGACCACCCGGCTGACTGAGGGTATATCTCACATATTCATCAATGAGGGTCAAGTTACATGTACCTGCGATTTGCCTGGCTGACGCTGGCCGTTATCGTGCTGTAGCATACATGGTCAGAGATGCCTTTTACCCAAAGTGTACAGGTTCTGGGAATCATCAATATATATCAGCTGTCTGTTCAATTATATAGAACAAGTAAACTAATAGTAATACTTCAACGTCAGAGCACGGCAACTTTGCAAAGCTCTACATAATTTGAATAAATCCTTTCCAAAAACCGGCCATAAACCGTTCTGCCCGAATTCAGTATGCAATTGAATGGGCTAAATATATCATTTTCAAAACAAAAATGGAACCAATAGGGCATTCTTGTATGAGGCCGTTTTTATGTCATTCCTTCATGCAGTATCCACAACATCAGGATAAGGCACCTTCAGTATTTTACAGAGAAAGTCTTTAACAAGCCCACTTTTCGTCCCGTGTAATGTTAAGTTAATGGGAACGGCGCTAAACGCATTGAATTGTTGCATATGATTTACAGGTAAGGTGAGTTCTATCACACATGTGACCATGAACAGATATATCCGCATCGGATGGCATTACCAAAAAAAACATCAACAAATTGTCGTCTATCCAATTTGCACAATAACAGGCGACAAGTATTGTTCTCTATTTAATCAGTGTTACGACATGTAACATTATATCAGCTGAATCGCCGGAAGATGTTTGAGTGTTATGATGAATAAATCAAGTTATTAAGCAAACACGACCTATTCACGTCTATTTTCTCTGACCTGTTCTGCTGTCACTGATAGCCATATGCATTCGGAGGACGTGTAACTACTATCAAGCTGGCGCGAAGGGTAAGTTATACTTCCAGCTGACGGTCCTAATAGCGCGAAGGGTAAGTTATACTTCCAGCTGACGGTCCTAATAGCGCGAAGGGTAAGTTATACTTCCAGCTGACGGTCCTAATAGCGCGAAGGGTAAGTTATACTTCCAGCTGACGATCCTAATAGCGCGAAGGGTAAGTTATACTTCCAGCTGACGGTCCTAATAGCGCGAAGGGTAAGTTATACTTCCAGCTGACGGTCCTAATAGCGCGAAGGGTAAGTTATACTTCCAGCTGACGGTTCTAATAGCGCGAAGGGTAAATTATACTTCCAGCTGACGGTCCTAATAGCGCGAAGGAAGTTATACTTCCAGCTGACGGTCCCAATAGCACACAGAATAAGTCTGTTCGAATGTGAAATAACATCATGTATTCAAAACGAAATCTCTCTCGTTTTACAGGTTAAGTTACCGAGCACTTGTCGAGAAGAGTTCCGAGACATACCGGATCATACCATGTGTCTGGAGGACAGTCCTGCTGTCCTGATTGCTGAACCAGTGTCAGATAAAGATAAACAGTTCATTGTCCAACAACATAACAGGATTCGCGGGAGAGTCGACCCTCCTGCCACTGACCTTACCGAGATGGTAAGTGAAGCATAAGGTTCAATATTCAATCGAATCCGTGGTTTACTTCACCAAAGAGCGATGTTACCTACAGAAAAAGTACTGCAGAACAAAACCTAGAATTTGAAGAATGTCTAAAAGATATAAACTGGGATAGTGTGATCAATGAGGGAAATGATGCCAATTGTACCCGAGAAAGATGTCTAAATGACTTCAGCCCTATTTATGATAAATGTTTTCTTGTCCTCATAAAAACTGCTTCCAAACTGCTTATCAAACCATGGATCAGTTCTGGTATACTCCACTCGATACGAGAGAAAATAAATTGTTTAGATTACATAAAAAACAGACCCAGAGATATCTAGGCAATACAGGCAGTACAGAAATAAACTAAATGATACACTACGATTAGCCAAAAAGAAATACAATGAAGAGAAGTTTAACCTATGTAATCATGATATTAAGGGTACCTGGAAAACTCTCAATCAGTTAATGAACCACAAGAAAAAGACCCTTGCCTCGTCAAGTTTCATCAGCAATGGCACCTCCATTTCGGATCCATTAGAAATTGCAAATAATTTCAATGAATATTTTAGTTCCGTAGCAGGGAAATTAGCACCAGATATTCCAGACCCATCTCCCGATTTCAAGGATTGCTTACATGAAAACCATGAACATATTTTCTCTCTAGATGCAAGTACATCTGGTGAGGTTCTTTCAATGATACCTATGCTGAGAAATAGCTCACCTGGCTTTGCTGAAATACGTATGATATTACTTAAACCTCATTTTATTTCTTCTATACATATACATAAGGGATATAAAAATAGTAACACGACTAACCGATATTATAATTCTTGCAGATGATACTAGCGTCATACTCGCCGACAAGGACATCGGAACTTTATCAAAAACAACCTCCATTGAACTTGATAAGCCATATGACTTAATAAACTAAGACGATGCTTATAAATCCAAATAAACACAATGTACGTAATATTAGGCCTGAAGTAAGCATCAATGGGAATATAATAGAAATCGTCGCCAGTTTTAAATTCCTCGGGGCTTATTTAAACTGGCACACTCACATTCATGAAATGTTTAAAAAAAATAGTAGAAATATTGGTGTTATTAGCCATATCAAAGAATGTTTAACCCTACCAAAATCCCGCGCCCCCTACCAATCTTTCTGCGCTATCTCCGGAACGCCAAAAACTGGAGAGCTGAAACTCCGTGACTTTATAGCTTATCATATTGGGGTCATTTTGACCCTATTGCCATCACCATATTTCTTCAAAATTTCTGCTTTTCAGCGATGAAAAGTGGGTAAAAACTATTTTATTTCACATGACATCATGCAGTTTTTTAAGAGAACTTGCATAAATCATAAATAAAAAATTCGGAAAATCTGACCGAAAAAATCAACCAAATCATGCCGTTTTGGAAAATGACGTCTCTGTGACGTCATCAAAGCGGCCATCTTGGATTCTTTACATTTTCTGGTAAATGTTGACCCAAGGGTATAGTGTGGTAAGTTTCAGCCCCCTAGATCAATGGGTAATAAAACTAATTGGGGGGGGGCAAATAAACCCAGGTCAGATAGGGTTAAATATAAAATCCCTTTTTATTCTCTATAACTCCATGATATTCCCTTATGTTTCCTATTGTAATGTTCTTCCGATAACGATACTCCAGAAAAGAGCAATTCGAGCAATTTATCCAATAAATAAGAACACACAGCGCCTATCTTTAAGAGTCTGAAAATATTAACTTACTTCTCCAGTTTACTCACAAATGTTTTCACCATTCAAGTTTGGTGCCATTACATTTTTGGGATTATTTTGCACTTGAATTTTGGAACAATCCGTGGCATCAATCAGGTAGCACGATGAGTTGATGACGTCTAAATTGATTATTGCCAATCTTGATTGTGTACCCACTGGGATGATAGCTCACAGCATTTCGAATTTCATAACTGTCTTATGGCGGCCATTTTTAATTGACCTAATTTCAATGATAAAATTTAAAGGCCCTAAATCGATCGACGCAAACACAGTTTGCATGTTCAATGGACCGGGGTCTCTCAAGAGTATTCGACGGAAATTATTTTTCCCGTGGAACATGATCGCCATTTATATAGTGGTCTTTATCAGAGTGCCTTCCTTTGTGCGTAGGTATGGGATGACCAACTGGCTGAAGTGGCCGGGAAGTGGGCACGCCAATGTCTGACCTACCATGACAAGGTGAGAGATGTGCCGAGTAAGTACGAATATCTACTCAATCTGCCTTGTTTCCTTGTAAGTTTATTTCTACCTCGAGAATGGGTTAAATAATTGACTGCATGCAATGAAACAGAAAAATCATTAACCTTCCCCGCACGTCTTCTGTTATATGTGACCAAGTTTTGATAATTCAGCATCCTTGCATTTATTTAACCCAAATGGCCTGGTAAATTTTGGGTACATTAGAGAAAAGGGGAAAGGGGAGGGGGGTGGGAGTTGGCACGAATAACCCTGGGTTTTGGATCTGAAAACTTTCAATCCTATCTAGCCGAGTCTTGGTCTAGAAACTGTCAACTAACTGCATGGTTCTCCTCAATGAATTCTCAGTAATCCTTTTTTTCAAAGTTTCTTCCTTGACGTTTGACTCAGTATTGTTGGCAAGATAAATTAGCTTTACGCGTTTTTAAGCAAGGAAAAAACAGTCTCGCTACAGTGGTTTAGGTATCGTTAAAATATTCGAAACTGATAAATCAGTGGCGAATCAGATTGATTCTTGAGCATTTTTGATGGTTCGTGATCTCCGAAGGTTTCCGTATTACCTGGGGTTTGGTGGACAATCTGCCTTTATTGGAATTCGAATAGTTTACCAGTTCAGATCATTAATCTATGTAAATTCCAGGAAAAGTCAATGCTAATGAAAAGTGATTACTCTCCCGGAGACAATGACGATGTCAACCATTTCGAACTTATGAACTGATTTCGGCCACATTGTAGTGTTTTAATGTTCCTATAGATATGTTGTTGTCTGTCTGCCGAGAATATCGCTTGTTGGCGACACGGTATGCTTGTCGCAAGGTTTTGTACCACATAAGCTAAGGAATGATCTCATTCAGGAGAATAACACCGTTGAACTCAGAGCTACACCAGGATATGTGCTATTTGAGGTTTAGATCATGGGATTGGAAGGCTGGAGTGGAACTTAAAAACCTTTTCACCAAAACGCCACAGACAAAAGTGCAGACGACATGCATAAAAGATGTACAATTAACTAAACATTTTGCTTTGGCCCCGTAGACATGATCTGGCAGACCGCTGGTTTTTATGGTGATGTCGAGCTCAGATTTGTTTATTCAAATCCGATATACTGGTTTTCGTTCTCCACCTCTTGTGCGAGGTTTTATCTGTGGATCGCAAAATAGTTCTATGGAAAATCTAATCTTAACCACAGAGCGCGTTACATAAATGCAGGCAGGGAACAGTATGTAAGGTAGGAAATTGAAGCACCAGAGTATAATGGTGGATTCCTTCATATCTATTATGCCCATTTGGAAAGCGGCGGATTGTGTATTTGCATCAAGGGATGATCACATCATTCATTGGAAGTTGTGATCCTGGAACAAATGTGACAATATCAAATCATGACGTTTTACTCAAGTAAGTTACGTTCGATGTGGAAAATCTGCATTCCAGGGAACGTCGAATGACTACAACGGGGTTTCAGACATTTTTTAAATCGAACAGATTACCAAAATCGCTTTTCATTCACATTGAAGTTGCCATGAATCTACTAAATTAATACGACATTTGCACTGGCTCACGATTCAAATTTCAATGGGGGGAAACGGTCAACGAAAGGGCCACAAACAAAGAATCCTTCGCAGATTCACAAACCGTCGAAGCAAATACGTAAGAATCAGTCTGATTCGCCAGAACTTCTTTGTTCTATAAAATTGCAGTCTCTCCCACAATACACCAACCATTGTGGCTTTTATTGTAATGCGCATTACATCAAATCTACTATGTTGTGAAATTATAATAACAGAATGGTTACTGGCCTGATAAATTGCTTCAAATTTGTACAGATTTTGGTGTAGGTATCGGACAGAATGTTGTCTGGGGATTCGATACTTGGTCAGAAGCTATCGATATATGGCATGAAGAAGTGGAGAAGTATGTCTTTGGTGAAGATCCCGAGCAATACTTGCCGGAGGGGTTCTTGGAAATCGGTCATTACACACAGGTCAGTATGTTCTACGGTGATCCATACGGAACAGTTGTATGTTTTCTTTCTTCATCATTTTCTTTTTGGCTCTCAAGTCTTGGCATTTCCTTTCCAAAGCAATTCTTTTGGAGATTTCTGGCTTGAACTTTTTCTTGGGTTCAAGTTGCGTGGTTTTTCGTTTTCTGTGGCACATATAAACCAGGTTAGAATTGCAAAAAGTTTGAGCAAATTCACTCAAATTTTAGTCGATTTCATGGAAAATACACCGAGGTACCGTATATCATTGTTCGGAGAGATCTTTTCGCTTATCCAGCTATTGTGATTTTCTGCCTCTCCATCATGGAAGATACAGAACTTGCTCTGCCTCTGCCGTTTGCTTTCTTTGAAGCAGCACAATTTGATGTTCATACATCATTCATCTTTTCAATTATCTATGAGTCAATGATCTAAAATAATTTTTGAGAAATGTTAAACGTAATACATATGTGTATTTTTTAAAAAGAAATGTCAGATTAAAATAGTAAACTTATCCATTGGCCTGGAAGCTCAACTTTATATTTCTCCGCACAATGCTACGCATTCTATCTGATGTTAATGCCCCCTTCCATCCAACCTCGCTTTGACACACGACAGCGTTAGTTATGCTCTAAATCAAGCAAAACAGTTACAAATTGAGGCTCCCAAGAACCAAAATTGTCATAAACTGCAACTGTTTTATTTAAATTCCTTTCAGTTGGTGTTTAATGACACAGTCAGGGTTGGGTGCGGTGTGGCCAAATGTCTCATGGAATACGATACGGAGGCTTTCTTTTTCATATGCAATTACGGCCCTGGGTAGGTATACGCAGTTTGAATCTGTTCGATGATACATTAACAGTATAGTAACTACAATTGTTCTATCTATCGTGTCTTAATTTCACTGCATCATAGATAATAAATTGATATTACTCACGGAAATATTTGTCAAATGACTGGTGAACTAATTAATGTGTTTATTTCATCTGACGAAAATTTCATACGATATCTTTTCAGTCAAAGTACGCGCCAAGGTTTTCCCTACACCAATGGGACCCGATGTAGCGCCTGTCCAGACAGCTGTGAAGATGGAATTTGCAGTAAGTAAAATAATACCTTACCTGACACTATTTTCAATGTACAATACAATTTTTTGTCACTGCTAATACCGTAGGATATTGACAAAAGGGCATTGTATGTACCCGATTCACTTCCCTATATTAATTGTATATTGTTACTGCAGGTACTTTAAAATTACGTTTTGCTTGAACTTGTTCTGCTTATCGCCATGCAACAGACCCCAGGAAATGTTTAAGGTAATGGCATTAATTTTCAATATAGAATAGCTCACAATTCTCTGTCACTGCCAATACCGTAGGCTATGGACAAAAGGGCATGTTCATGTACTATATGATTATGTTTTGCTTGAACTCGTACCGTTTATCGCCATAACTACTGTTAAACATTCATTACTATTTAATATGCACGATTTTTTCAATCAGTAACCTCTCTGAAAACGATATAATAAAAATCAGAAATATATTAGAGGGATGTATTATTGAGATTTATCTCCTTAATTTGTTATTAACAGCATCTTGCTCACTGAAGAATCGTTATCGCTTGCAGCAGTTGTGGAATAACCTAGTTTCGAGTCAAACGGGGCATGTTACCAGTCGACTGAGAAAAGGAACAGACCCTCCGTTGGCAGGGACCTATTATGTAAATCATGGTCAATTGGGCCATCGAAATATCTGCTATTTTCTTGCTCCTCCCCCTTCCAATGGTAAAATGCCCCTGATGGTTGAGCAAGCCAGACGTCACTGTAGAGACTACTAATTTACATATGCCCGGGCGTTAACGTTCAAATTGGACATCAATACGAGCTATGTAGGTGTTACTCTCTAGGACAAGCGGTTTGAAAAGTGAGAAGAATTGTCCTAACTTTGGTGGACTTTAACAGTCCATATGTATTACCTCGAATTTTAATATCCCTGAATAGCTGAATAATGGTACCATTACACGTTGGGACTTATCCATTTTTTTGCGATTTTTTTATTCTTAAAAATGCAATGGTTACTCACGTTCTGTAGCCTGGTCGGTTGCAAGAAGATGGTGGCCAGCAACACTGATTATCAGTATTTGGTCAATGATCACCGCTTGATGATCCTGTGGTATATGACGGTCAATACAAACTGAGTCCACAGATGACGATAAGTGATAGCAATTCGACGGTTTCTGTTGACAGGAATACTGATCTATTGTAAATGGTCACTGTTGATGGTCTTGGTTCAAATCGAAGGTGATGTTGGCGGTTACGGTTGACGCTTACTGTTGACAGTGCACTGACCAGACTGAGGATGGATTATCGACTGGTGGTATTGGTCTCTGTGGACAGTTAAAGGTCACATTGATGGTCACTGTGTACTGTCGCCTATCACCAGTCGACGGTTCTGACGACGGTTACAGGTAACTCGTTGACAGTCACCATTTGACAGTCCGTGGTCGCTGGTTTAGTTACGGTTGGTAATCCACATATATACAAAGTTGAGGGTGATATGTGACAAAATAAATACAGATTTACTTTTTCTAAATACAGGGTGGTGTTCTGATGTTTGTTTACAGTAATACATGCGACCCACAGATGGTCATCAATACCAATAGATCCAGTTGATGGATGGAGCAGAGCCGATTATCATCCCTCGGTTAACTCGTTATTTAAACAGAATCTGCATACATATGGAGAATGACCGCGATAATATTATTATCTCTGTAAATATGTCAGAAGGCTTCGCTTACATTGTTTGCAACCATCACTCGAAATTGAAACTGGAAACTTCCCTGAATATGCATATTCGATCATTTGTTTTTCATTTTTGCAAGATGTAACGATCTTCAACATTGATGACGAATTTCGATAGAAAACCGAAAAATATGCTGAAAATATGCTGTGTAAAGCGAGCAACTTACCTTAACTTAGCATAATAAGAGTTGACACCCCGGATTTTAGGACATTGATACGCACTTGTGCAAATTTTAAAGTTTTTAGATATGTCGACGTAGCCCCGTTCACATGCACACTTTTACTCACGTATGCAAATTTGCACCCTATGTAAAAAAATACACATGTGTATTTCTTGTCATGTGAACGGAAATACACATGTATGTATATTTGCACTTTGAGTTTATTTGCATCTGGTCAATAGCAGGTGCAAAAGTATATTTGCACGTGTAAATATACACAGTCATGTGTATTTTTACTCAGGTGAGTAAATTGTGTGCATGTGAACGGGGCTACCGGTACCAGCGCCTTTACACCTGTCTACGCAAATTTCCTCTCAATGTTAATTAGCTTCCAACGTGCATCATATGTATCTTTCGTTCGACGTCCGAAATTTTGATATGTGGATTGGTCTTACACGGATATTAATTTTTTAATTTCAGTTTGTGAAAGTTGGACAAATTGAAGATAGTTATAGTTATCATCGTAATATAAATTTGAAATATATTAAAGTTTAACAATTTCGTCTGTATGCTTAGTGTGTAACGGGAAGCTATGCAGAAATCACGGGACCTTGAATGTGAACACGTGTCAGTGTGAATGCCCCCAAGTATATGGCGGAGAGGAATGCACTGAAGGTATATTTTCATTATTCTTTGATAGCAGTCTACTAAGGTTCAAATCTAATAAAATAAAATTTGAAAGATATTCGTTCATTTTGAGCAACACGGCATCACCCACTGATGTATATAAGATACCGTAACATTGTGAACCAATTTATAAAATAAATCACTGTCAATTAACCCGTCAAAGTGGCATTCCTTGTCTTTCTCGTTCTCCTCTGCAAGCACTAATGATAACATGTTTCATTATTATTAGTAATATGTCCCAAAAAGGATGCGTGGTTTTGTGGCAAATCCTGGCCTCCTACCATGTGTGACAAATTTGTCAACGCTCCATGGATGTGTCCCTATATGTGTGGACTTTGTCCGGGTAAGCTATCGTCAAGACTTGTACCAAATTTAATCGTTACCAATTGTGAGAATTACCAATTAACTGTAATGATTATATAATAATATGGGAATAATTGTCATTATACCGCGTATTATCTGCAATTCGACAAATATCAGTAAGATATTAACTTCAGAAATAATATGCTCTATATATTAGAAAACAAATTTTTTATTCTTCTGATGTTTTTAGATATGTAGTCAGACTATTGGCCTGTGCGGTCATATGACTTCTTGTCAGTACGCTGGGAACTTTTTACATCACCTTAATATGTTGCGTTTAAGGGTACCAATAATGATGGAAATGTGAAAGTCATGGCACACTTACGTAATTCTTGTTACTCTCTGTGAAAAGTAAATACATCTGATGCCAGTCTACCAACGACGCTGTTATCAACGACCAGCTCGATGGACATAAGTACGCCAGCAATGTTATCCACAACGGAAATAAAAACCCAATGGACGACCTTAACAGGGACGACGACAGTAAGTTTCATTAACGGTTAACTCCTGTCAGCAAATAAACGATCTCATCAACACTAAGAGTAATTCTCATTCATCCTAAGGGTAAGTCTTACCATGCAGCTAACGATCTCATTCATCCTAAGGGTAAGTCTTACCATGCAGCTAACGATCTCATTAACACCACTAGTTTTTTGCGTATTTTTCCTCTAGTATTTGAGACGTTGTTTTCATCCGTTATGTGGTCAAAATGAAATATCCGTCCTTTTGCAGGTTAAGTTACCGAGCACTTGTCGAGAAGAGTTCCGAGACATACCGGATCATACCATGTGTCTGGAGGACAGTCCTGCTGTCCTGAGCGCTGAACCAGTATCAGAGAAAGATAAACAGTTCATTGTCCAACAACATAACAGGATTCGCGGGAGAGTCGACCCTCCTGCTACTGATCTTACCGAAATGGTAAGCGAGAGTTAGCATTCAATGGTCAGTAGAAATCCTCGGTTCAGTGAGCTTCTTTTAGTGGCGTGTAAGAAGTTAGGAAGACTATAAACTAGAAGAACATATTTTGGATATCTTCCCTACGTGAATTCAAGCTATGTTTTTCCAATAGATTATTCCTCGTTTTCAAGCTATGGACTAGCTAGCCAATAACTTACTGCTGGTCACCCTATTTGTTCAAGCGTAACTTGGTACTTTTGCAACTTTACGTCATATTCCAGATAATCTTCTAAATGCTTTTTGTTTTGCGAAGTTACTTTGAACAGTTTCTGTGTTATTAATGTTATTGTAGAGCGCAACGCATCAGGCATGCCCCAACTTGTGGCGATATTGTTGGGCGATTAAGCACGTCACACCTATACATTATCACAAATTTATTTCATTCTCTGCATTGCCGCGACATCCGACGGACAGTTCAGGCCGACGGAAGTATGACGTCGTTAACGTCATCTGTGACGTTGAAAGTTACCGTGTAGATTTTTCCCACTGCAGAATGCTGCTTCTGAATTCTCTTTTGAGACAGTATAAGAGTGAAATGCTGAGAAAAGCTTTAATAAGTTTTATTATTCACATCTTTATCTTAAATATTGCGTACACTTACATAAGTACCACAGTTACATTTTAATCGATTGTCATTGGCATTACTGTGCCATTAACCTTGTTTTAGTGTCTATTTATTGACAGAAGGCCCATTGCGATATTATGGTGATACATGTATCTCCGCGGGTCATGTCGTTGTAAGGAATACAACCCTTGCACATGGTTAATATTTTTGTTTGGTGCTCTCTATTGGGGGTTTCCATAGAGGTAAATTGTTTTCATAAAAATATAATCTGTTTCTAGTGGAATAGTAACGCCATATATAGTGGTCTTTATCAGAGTGCCTTCTCTTGTGCGCAGGTTTGGGATGACCAACTGGCCGAGGTGGCCGGGAAGTGGGCACGCCAATGCCGAACCTACCATGACAAGGTGAGAGATGTGCCGAGTAAGTAAGAATATCTACAACTCCTTAAAAAATAAAAACACAAAAAACACGCAAATTTAACCTTTTTCGTATGCTATTCGTGCATCAGTATCTCGATAATTTCTGTAACTCTATCAAGACTGGTCGATTTTTCGATTTTGGATCTACCGTAATCAAGTGACGGATGGGGAACGCTAAAATACAGTCAGATAGATAAAGATTCCTCATTCATGGCAAATTAAAATAGTTTGATGAGCTTTGAGGCGAGAAAAGGGCGAAAAATTGAAAACGCCCTCGAGATTCATGTGCAGATGATATCAATTACATGGTGGAGAACCCGGACTTTGAAATTCGTTTGTATAAAAGACTAAACGATGATGATGATCTGCTGATATAATGATAACAACTCGACGATTACATATGATGGTGATTAGAGCACGAACTTCTGTGGAACTAGATTTCACAGGTGAAACAACAAGTTTAAACATCAGTTCCACGTATAACTGAAAATGGTTAAATAGTTTCTACGTAGAGCCGATTCGATTTCATAATCAATTTGGTTCTATATTTGATTCTGCCGGTGTAGACATATGCGTATATGTACCATACAGTGTAGAAAGTACTGCACATCTTTCGAACATGGTTCCATTCGTACCTAGTTGGGTCCGACATTAGATGAGATGGCTGTCATAATGTGAAACAACTCTGCTCTGAGCAGTCTTTTATTCTCGCCGGCAGCAGTGAAACCTATGGAAAGCCTTCTGGTTGGTCGCTTTTTTTTCGACTGTAATCCCCAGAAAGTATAATCGGCACAGTTTGGAGCCTTTCTGGCAATTTGAGAGAACGTTTACGGTTCATGCATATGCAATCTTTCCGTTTTACATACAAATATTCTGGCACACACTGAATAAATTCTCTCAATTTGACACCTTTTGCGATGAAAGAGTACGGCAAAACTAATTTAGCAGTAAATTTGACTACAATACGAGTTCATCAGATCTATATTCTAAATATGAAACAGAAACGTTACTGGAATCAAAAGTTGCGGCAAACTTTTACAGGATATGGTGTAGGAATCGGCCAGAATATTGTCTGGGGATTCGATACATGGGCAGAAGCTATTAATATATGGCATGAGGAAGTGGAGAAATATGTTTTTGGTGAAGATCCCGATGATTACCTGCCCGAAGGTTTCTTGGAAATCGGTCATTACACACAGGTCAGTCATCATCACTATCAGAGAAATCTAATTGACCATTCAGCTGGTTTATGAGATTAAATGTACCTGTAGTATTGTTCGGATCATGATATAGAACAGTATCATCCACGGATCGATGATATAGAATAGTTGGGGGGAAATCTTCAGTCAAATTAATTTTCATATGTCTTTTTTTTTATAATTTGAAGATTGAAATTTAACACTGAGAATTACAGTGTAAAGCTGAGATTTTTTCCAGATAGTCTTTGCTATTTCGCAACGCAATGCTACTTGTTTTACCTGTGTTTTGTATCATGAAGTCATTCAATCTTGTAGGAAGACAAAAGTTTTTTTTTGCATATTTGGAATTGATGTTAACTGTCGTACGAGAAAGGTATTTTTTATTATGATTATTATTTCGATTATTGACGAGGAAATTCTTATGTAGATGACGGCTGAATATTGAATGTCGTATCAGACGCCTGTAATTCGATCATGTCATTCTGTGCATTACAACGCATATAAGGGGAGTGGGAAGAAGTGCCGACATACTGACAGAGCCACATGACTTCACAGTATATTATATTTCATAGTGTTTATCTCAGGTACGCTTTTATTGTACCTGTTCATGCGGCAACTTGGATGACATGACCACATCTCTCAGAACTGCATTAATCGATATTCGATATTTGGGTATTCATTGTGTTTTGTAATGCACTGTCTCTAAATGAAGAATCCCAAAAATAGGGCTTCTGCAGGAGCGCAATCAAGTCTTGTTACACGAAAATTGTATATTTTTTTCTCAATTCCGTTCAGTTGGTGTATAATGACACAGCCAGGGTTGGGTGTGGTGTGGCGAAATGTCTCATGGAATACGACACGGAGGCTCTGTTTTTCATCTGCAACTACGGTCCTGGGTGAGAAAAGGCCTATGTACTTTTTGATAAGTTCGATGATACATTAAAACCATGCCTTTTAACTAAAATTTTGTTCTATGTAAATCATTCACACCACATTATTGTCGTAGCTTAAATGTTTGGTCTGTCGTAGCAAACAAAAAAACCTGGTTAATCGCGAAAAACCAAATGTTTAGATGAAATAATATGTCTTTTCCTTTGAAGGAAATTTTATACAATTCTGTTTCAGTCAGAGTATGCGACAAAGTTTCCCCTACACCAATGGGAGTCGATGTAGTGCCTGTCCAGACAGCTGTGTGAATGGAATTTGTAGTAGGTAACTTAATCTAGGTTCGCATCAACGGGAATGTTACAAGGGGACCGGAATTAAAACAAAATGGTTGGACCCTCCAACGGTTCGATCGACAGTTTTTTTGATGAAAGATTTGATTGTCTGAGAGACACAATCGCAATCAATAGGTATCCTCCTCCGCGGATACACACCAATTGTAACGTCCCTGTCTGTCACCACAAAACTGATTTCACAAGGAACAGTCACTCCTACGTCCCCCTGTCCAAAATCTTGAATGTTAAACGTGTTCTCAGTACCGCATGTAAATGGCTGTCTTCAAGAGCAACTTGACTATATATTAATTGGGGTGATCGGCTTACAAAAATTTAAACATACATTTATTTAAAATGTCAAAGAGAATTTATTAGGTATTCTTCGGTTTGGGTCAACGCATACGATGTTGATATGGAGTATTGTGATTTGATACATGTTTTCATGTAACAAGTTAATTATATGTACCGTTAGCAAATGGTTAAAGGGAGTACACCGGGAAACTAACAAAACTTGCACTATTGGAGTGTCAAAAAAATAAAAATAAATGAATGAAATCGTGGCACAGACCTAACTGTAAATAGTTACAGTCATAATTCAATGATCAATCGCCCAAAAAAGCTTCATACGTGTACGAATGTCATGATATTAAATATTGATATACCAAAATCGACGAATGACCTTAACCTTTTAATGGTAATTATTATATCATAGACAGTTTAAAATATGACTGTTTCGTCAATATCCTCAGTGTGTAACGGGAAGCTTTGCAGAAATCACGGCACCTTGAACGTGAACACGTGTCAATGTGAATGCCCCCAAGTGTATGGCGGAGAGGAATGTACTGAAGGTATATTTTGATTATTCTTTGATAGCATATTTTAAATGTTCAAAACAATTTTTTTTTATTCTATTGGTTTGATCTCATAAAGACAGTGTCACCCATTTACATTGTCGGTTGTCTTCCCTGTGACTGGTTTAAATTACATTTCTTTGAATGAACTATTTCAATTCTCTCAAATTGGTGATTTCATGACCATCATGAAAGCTTTCATTTCGATAGAGAAACGAATTGTCCCTTGGCACCTAATTATAGTCACACGTATGTAGCGAATTTGGTATTAACGACATGGCGACTGTCATGGTTGCCATATTCACGAAATATTAAAACACAACATCCATATTCAGATGAATAACCTTCTCAAACTTGTTTATGAACATAACTGAAGATAAAGAGTTATATAAAATTGATAATGATGATATTCTTCCTCTCATTAATAGTAATTTGTCCAGAGAAGGACGCGTCATTTTGTGGTCAAGCATGGCCTTCAACAATGTGTGACAATTTTGTCAACGCCCCATGGTTATGTCCATATATGTGTGGACTATGCCCAGGTAAGCTATCGTTTCGTGTAATACTATATCGCACATTTGGTTAAATTGCATGCGATTCTGAAAATATATTGACGTAAGACAGGATGATATTTCATATGTTATTGAAATTATAAGCTTAAGAAATCATTCGAAAAAAGATTCCAATAATGATGAAATTGCGAAAGCTATGAGGATACACTTACCTGTGTCTTTCTTATTATCTATCATTAGTGAATATTTCTGATGCCAATCTACCATCGACATTGTTATCAACTACCCTCTCTGGTGATTTGAGTACATCAGAAATGCCATCAACAACGCAATTAAACACACCAGGGACCACCTTAACAGACACGACTAAAACTGGGGTAAACTCGACCACGCTGGACACGTCAATAGCTTCGACAACCACTACCCAATTAATGCCATCATCAATAAAAACAGATGTACTCACAACACCAAGCCCATCAGTAAAAACAGACTTAACTGTGGTTACAACAACAAGAACATCAGTAAAAACAGACTTAACTGTGTTCACAACAACAAGCACATCAGTAAAAGCAGATGCAACTGTGATGACAACAAATATCACCTCAGTAGAAGCAGTAACGAAGCCAGTAACGAAAGAGCCCAGTGCTACAAAAACTTCGATATCTCCATTGTCGTCAAATCCTCCGTTAATGGAATCGACGACTTCAACGCCCAAGGAAATCACATCGAGTTTAACAACAGAAACTTCAAGCCCAACACCGGATGTAGAAAAAACGCCAAAAGAGGCTTTGAGCAAAATAGAAACGACGACATCTCGGACCACATCACCTACACCTCCAAGGTTTAAATGTTCATACACGGGACCCAAATCGACAGCAGGTATCTGCTTTTTAAACAAATATTATATATTGTGATTTTGGTCTGTAGAATATATGTACAGAAATATAAGCAATAATAACAGTCGCTGTTAATCACCGTAATGGCTAGTTGTCTAGTTTAATGTTTTCATTGTTTCTTCAGTCCATGCCGCTTGCATGTATGGAAATGATAACCATAGTACTCTGGAAGTATTAGTAAATGTGACACGGTACACAACAGTCTCCTATGATTGATTTGGTATAATCTCGAGAGTGACCGAGCCTGCATTCCGGCGAATTGTTCAATAAATGTTGAATTGAACTTTGAATTCTCTACGATACGTCACTAATGTTTTGATTTTGATTGTTCAACAATGTGCGATGCCCAATCACGGAGTTTAGTGAAGTACATGCACAATCATGTTGTCAATCGTATCGTTATGATACTCTCGCTCATCGAAATGGGCGAACACTTTGTCTCAAATTTGCTCCAAAGGTGATATGAAACCCACATCTGGGAGGTTAAGTTGAGCTGTAGAGACGACTACACGCCTTCCATCCCTATTCACCATCCCCACTCACACCACTCTGAGCAGCACTAGGAATGTTGACTTCCCCTATCTCCTAATTTAGCATATGAGAAACGCCCAGGCCGCAACGTATGGGCCCATATGTCTTGGCACGTAGTTTTGTTCTTAAATCAGCCGTCCCAGAAATCATAGTTTCATTGTGCCCTGTCCTTCTAACATTACCGTAGAGATGCATATAAAAATGCAGGATAAATATTGTTCGGATGCGATTTAGCCTTCCGGACCGGGGCTCCCGCTATAGCTATTTTAAGTCCTAGTGATCACCAACTGCTGAAAAAAGTCCGGCGACTGATCAGACTGAGACGCTTCGATTATTCTAAAACGTCTTGATCGATTTTACACATTTTTCGCAAATATTTTATACAGGTGATTGCAAAGCGTATGGTGATCAAGGACATGACCGACCAGACTGCCTCTCTATGGGCGGACCTTGGGCCTGTGACCCTTGTGATACGGATCCAGCATTTGCTAAGAATTTTTGTCCAGTTATGTGCGGTATATGTGCGCGTAAGTATTGGGCGCAAGTATTGAGTACAGTATTGAGCGTTATATGGATGATTTGTTAATTTTCCTTAAATAACAATAGCGAAACCAACCACGGTTCTAATGTGTTTGTACGGATCCAGTCACGACTCGGATGAGTTGTTTCTCATACTACTAGTAGTCTCCCTTGCCTTAAAGCAACCGTCAGTATTATTTGGGAGCGATTCATCCATCAACCACCTCGCTGGGGTCTAATAATACCCCAGCCACAAGCCAGATTTTTGGACAGGATTCCCGGTCGCGCGCACATCGCCGGAAGTGACATCATATATAGTAAAATAGATGTTGCCGAACATTTCGATTACTTTTCAAGTCTGCATAATACCTCTGTTGACCTAGCGTTAAAAAGAATTATCTGGAGATTATTTTCCCTGTTTATCTGGACAGCCCATATGAAAAGTAGTTCGCACATGTGCAAAACTGAAGGAGTTGTTCGGCCGGATTCAAACTGAACTGTCAATCTGTAACCACCTGGGTCATCTATACGCCGTAAGACTGACCCTAGGATCGTGTGTATCCATTTCGGCCTACTTTCGGCAACTATATGAGGAAATTCCCAGAAATCAACACCACGTGATATCATCAGCCAATCAGTTAAACTCTACCGACATAACTCCAACGTAACCCGCCATTTTCGAGTCATGTGCTGCCCTACTTGTTCAAAATTACAGATCCACAACACCTCTTGGATGATACGGAAGTTATTCATATCTGTAACTTTTGTAAGCTCAGACAGTATATGTTTCGGAAGTAGTATGAAAAGCCTGTAATTTAGCAGATTTCTTGAGTCTGTCCTCCGCCGGTTGAAGACCGAACGATATACGGTAAAGTATCGGATATCGCTCCGCAATAATGGCGACACACGATTCGCAAGCCATCTTATGGATGGCGAAGTGTACGCAAATGACTGAATCGTGCGTACGTGGGTTTTCCCCTATACGTCAAAGCAACGTTGAAAAGGTCAATTTCCGGGACTGGGGACAGGGACATAAGTGGAGTGAGCCTGTAAAACAGAGCATGCGCTGTAGGGATGTAATTCATCCGTTAGCTGGTGGAACATCACTACGCCAGCGCGCTTCGGCTGGTGTATGTCCGCAAAAATAAGTGCACATGTCTGACTCCACCAGAAGTGCTTAGGAAGACGGGATTAATAAATAAACTGCACACTCTTTGCCTTGAACGTTTACACAACGAAAATCTATATCAAATGTATTGTTTAGTACACTCCGAACATTGATCACTTTGAAGTGGAATCTCCGATGACATCAGCTCTCTTCTGTCCTTCTTTTATACTGATTGACCGTGATTGGCCGTGATTGACCGTGATTGCAAGTGTCAGATACTTACGATCGGTACTTAGTACCGTTTGGACTAACGTGCAGTATAGTATCAATGGACATGTGAACAGTAACCAGATCTGTCCATTCTTGCTATGCCGAAACATTAAAGGTTTCGTATATCGAGTTTATTATTTCATCCATTTGTAACAATACCTTTAGCCATTTTTGGCTTTCATGTCCGGCTGTTTATTAAAAACGATCACTCATGAATAGGAGAGTATGCAAATGCCAATAGTGTTCACTAACAGGTAACGGTAATTACACAACGCCGGTGTGTGGTTCACATTTTGTCCGAGGACGATGGCCATTCAGTTTCACAATAAGCACGGAGCATTATGTTTAATGCTAAAGGCAGGGAGCAAAATCAAGAAAAGAATGGTAATTTATTGACACGACAAAATACAGCTCATAGAATTCGTACTATACTGTCTTTAAAGTTGGCGGACGACGCTAATAAAAGTAAGAACGCCAAAAATACACAGCTGTCGGACAACTACAATATGACGAGTATCCTCAGGCAACGACCGGGTCATGAGCTCTAAAACCAAACTTATAGCTGCTGTTCCTCGGAGGTCAGCTGATACAGAATCTGTGGTTGGTATTCCACTTGATATACAGCCGATCAGGTCTTTTTACGGGGCGATTTAGACCCATAGGGATTAATGGTCCTGTCTTAAAGTGAGGAAAAATTTGAGCTCAGTTGGTACCGTTGCCAGGGTAACTGGTTGTTTATTTAACTGCTTTAGGCTTTGAGAGGAAGAGCAGAAGAAAACAGTTCTCAAGTTATTCAGCTACTGCAGATAGTTTGGTCAACTATTTTGGCTAGATTTTGTTTCACCTGGTCTATATTAGTGAAGTTGAAATTTTTTTGCTATACTTATATATGTTCATATGTCATTTTCACAGAGTTTTCCTGCTTTAGAGCATGAATACAAAATGGATACTATTCAGAGGTTGACTTAGAGAGTTTTTCTGAAAGGATGTCATAAATCGCTGGTAGATAAAAACTTTATTTAGTACACTTAATATATACAGAAGAAAATAGTTTAAGGCAGACTTACCATATGTTTGCCATGTTGGCAAGAAATTCTAATTTTCTAGGCTTCCATTCTTGCAAAAATTGTATTCACGGTATGTTACTTGGGGACTTACACACAAACATCCCCTCCACCAGACCCTCTATACCATTTAGAGCACAGACACATGCATGACCTAGGTCAATGGCTTGGTTCACTTAGCTGATAGGGTCAGTTGATAGGGTCAAACTCTAAGTCATCATGTGAGCTACATGTACAGGTCTGCATAATACAACAACCATTGTCAGAATCTATAAAAATGAAGCGGGCCTTCTCTCTCGTCGACTGTATGACAAAAGAGATGATTACAATTTCGACATCGTAAACTATCCGTTTCTGGACAGTAATATTCCAGTGGGACCTGCATATGGCGTATACATATCACGCCTAGTAGCATTTGCTAGATCCTGTGTTAAATGTGACGATTTTAATGAACGTCACAAAACATTGTTGCAGAAACTTATAAAACAGGGCTACACCACCAAACGCATCCACTCAAAGTTTCTCAAATTTGGCGATACATATCGCAGGCTGATAGCAAAATACGAGCGTAGCGTGCAAGATCTATGGCGTTACATTTCGTAACTTGTGTCTAATTCCACTTAACCCGGGCTAGGGGCCGTATGAACCCATGTACTTCAAGATCTTCATGGTACTCATATGAACAGTCACAATCAAAGCGTGACTGAGATACATCATCCTTTAGATGACGACTTTACAACGATTATTATGGATTAAGAATACTGATCAGCGATACGGATCTGATATTTTTGGAACATCATGATGTCTTGCCGGCATCATTGAAAACTGTTGACCGCTTCTTTCTTGCAGGAACAAGCCTATGTATATTATGATTGTCTTTTTGAATTTGGTGCTAATACTGTTATATGAAATATGGAATAGGTCTTTGGATTATGGACGCGGATATTCTTTAATGGGCGACGGCTGAATTATGAATGACGGACCAGACGCTCGTAATTTGTAGCCTTTCAAACTAGGGGTGTACTGACAGGAGGAGGTACATGTATATGATGCCATGAGAGGATGCATCCCAGCATAGCTCCTGTCCATCTAAGCATGAGGATTTTACATTGTATCTCAATACTTTACTGCTGAAGGATATGCTTTCTATAATCTGAAAAAAAGTAAAATATTTTACAAATATTGGTAACACGCAGAGAAGACATTATTTATCCTTTTATCAGGTTGGTTTCATTATAAATGTCTGTCCCATCGGTCACAAGTTATTTTTGAAATATATGTGTAGAATTACACTAACATGACTAATTCACTAGAGATCCTTGTTGAGAGAAATGTGTGAGACTACAAATTGTATGGCTCTTCGCCATGGGACTGAACATCAAAGAGTTAGTGGAATTATTCCAACAGCCTATTTTACATTTAAATAGCCCCGTTTCAGTGCCTAAGGCTCTAGTTAAAAATATAATTCATGACTATTGTAGCGCATTGTTTACATAGTCCTTCCCTATCAGGGGGACTGCATTAGAAAGAGGATTCCAGATTATTGTTCCATAACGCAAATACGATCACTTTCTAGATGACAAAAATATCATATGTATTCAGCTATGAGGGCTGTGTCATTACGACCATCAGAGAAGTGCCGTATCTTCGCTTCCAAGACTACGGTACCGGTCTGCTACCTCCTATTTTGGGGGAGGCCCGTTGGCCGAGTGGTTTAAATCGCTGACATATAGTGCTGGCGATTAGGTGCCTTATTCTGGGGGTCGCTAGTTCGAATCCCGCTCGGATTTTCTGCACTAGAATCTGAGCTATACTAAGATAGTGTAATTTCAAAATAATACAAACGATCACTTTTTAGATGACAAAAAAAAGGAGAAGAAGAAAAAAACTTCTTAATGTTCCGTTCTTTGACAGCTCCGTGTGATGGGATGCGATGCAGCAATGAAGGAAAGCTGGATACCTGGAAATGTCAGTGTATTTGTGGCAGATACTTTAAAGGTGACCATTGTGAAATCGGTAAGTCGAACAAATAAGAGTTAACTCGCGAATGCTCAGCCGATTCCGTATTGGTCTTCTCATGATATCTTCTGCATAATGTGGTGCCGGTACTTTTCGCAATCATTAGTACCCTGTTGTAACCTTAACGTTAATGTCACGTTGTCAAGTCAATCCTAATGGTTGAGGGAGATGGATTATGTTCTTTTCCCCGTCAACATATTTTCTTTATCCTTGGAAGCTCAAACTTGCCACACTATACCCTCCGGTCAAGCTCAACACACTGATGCCATTTTCCAAGAAGGCATTTTTTCGATATTTTTTATTTATGCAAATAATTTTAAATCGGTTAATAATTATCTGATGTGAAATAAAATTGTTTTGTCGACAGAAAAATAAAATTTTGTAGACAGGCTAAATGACGACTGTTTGAATTTACACATGAACCTCTGTTCGCGTGGTGATGCAAATAGGCTGAAAAATGACCCCAAAATGCTGTACTGGCCGGCTGATCAGTGCCCAGGATAATAGGAACTGTAAACACTCTTATGTTCCGGCACATGTAGACACCGTCGAGATATGACTGAAAGATGTTGAAAACGACGTTAAATCCTACTTACTCACTCCCCCAAAATGATAAACCACAAGGTCAATACGTTTTAGCAATACATTGTTTCGGAGCACAAGAGAAAAACCCTCCGATGGGGGGAGTCCTCCTCTCACCCAGGCTAGTAGTATTAAGTGAATATGTAGTGTTAATTGTTTATCCTGAATATCCATTCCCCGTTTTGGTTGTACAATTTTAGTTTAACTCGTCTAGCAACAAACGCTGATTAGATATGCCTAATATTTAGATATTGAATATTAGATATGCCTAAGAATATATATCCACCTTCACTGGATTTGAAGGGAACTGCAGATAGCCCTACAGGCACATCATATTTATATCTATATCTCTATAAAAATGAAGCGGGCATTCTCTCTCGTCGACTTTATGACAAAAAAGATGATTACAATTTCGACATCGTAAACTATCCCTTTTTGGGTAGTAATATTCCAGTGGGACCTGCATATGGCGTATACATATTTCGCCTAGTAGCATTTGCTAAATCCTGTGTTAAATGTGACGATTTTAATCAACGTCACAAAACATTGTTGCAGAAACTTATAAAACAGGGCTCAAGTTTGGCGATACATATCGCATGCTGATAGCAAAATACGAGCGCAGCGTGCAAGATCTATGGCGTTACGTTTCGAAATTTGTGTCTAATTCCGCTTAACCCGGAGCTAGGGGCCGTATGAACTCATGTACTTCAAGATCCTTATGGTGTTCATTTGAACAGTTACAATCAAAGTGTGACTGAGATACATCATTCCCTGGATGTCGACTTTACAACGGTTATTATGGATTAAGTATACTGATCAGCGATACGGATTTTATATTTTTGGAACATCATGATGTCGTGTCGGCATCAGTGAAAACTGTTGACCGATCCTCTCTTGCAGGAAACTAGCCTATGTTTATGTATACTATGATTGTCTTTTTGAATTTGGTGCTAATACTGTTACATGGCAGTGTGACTAACGTCACAGGACCTACGAAGTACAGTAGGCATTAGGACTCGAACGCGAACTGAACTCTTGGAAATCCCCACCCCCGGTTGAAATCCTGCCTATATTAAGATGGGCACCGCCCAAGTCAGAATCGCCAGTGATTTTCATCAAAAATCACCAGAAATTTTCATCAAAAGTAGGTCAGCTCAGAACTTGTTGGTAACAGTCTCCTAATGCGCCTTCATTCCAAAAATAAATAACGATCGCCGATTTAATTTTACAATTTTTAACTAAAGGAAACAGATTGAATAATAAAAAGTTCAGTAGATTTCAAGCTTTACGTGTGAAAATACATTTACATCTCTTTAATGGTTTTCAGTGCCCTTGTACAGGATCAAAACAACTTTTTGAATCACATTATTTTCCCAACAATACAACAAATTTTTATATATAGTACTATAGTAGAAAGGTAGCATTTATGTAGTTTACGGTAATTCAACTCAAGACCAACACCTTCTATGCACAAGATAATACTATGTCATTCTCCTGAGCATAACCGGTACAAAGACGAATAAATAGCGTCTCTACATCACGTTGTTATCTAGATATATGAGACAACACATTTTGGGTATCGGCAATCTGATGAATGTACTATTCCGGTTTTCTTGTTTCACATTATATTCTATGGCGGTTGATCGGTGATTTTCTTCATTGATAAACGTTAAACCACCCCAGCTTCGTTGTGTGAATCGGAATTGCTGTGACATACCAACACACTCCGTGGCAGTGATTCTGTATCCCCTAGGAATCAAAATGGATCAAGATTTGAAATGACAAGAGAAATTTAGACATATTTTGTTTACACATGTAATTTTTTGTTCAAATTATATCCAAGTGTGATATATAGTCAATATTCAAGAGGTACAAAAAAACCCCAAAGTATGTCCTCATATTTTCACATCCATGCCAAGAAATACTGCATTGAAAAGGGTCCATTTAGCCTACCCTGTTTTATCGCTCTAATCAGCAAATGGCGGGGTCATATTTCTGCTGTCAAAATTGTATTTCCCTCCAAAGTCTTAACCCTTGAATCCAAGTCGCACACTCTCTGTTTAATAGGGCCATGTGGCATACAGTGGAAAGGGGATGACAGGGTATTTTTAGCAGCAGTGGGTAATTTGACCTGAATGTGGTCAATGATGAAGTGTTTGGATGTGAAATAGGATACACGTTAAAGGCTACAGTATACATTTATCTATAACAATATACTGAAGTGTTAATTATAAATCTAATTTTAATCAGAATTATTTCAGATCAGAACTTGCTGGTAACAATGCCCTAATGCACGTCTATGCCAAAAATCAAGGTTCTAATGTCAACGGTTCTCCTTATTTTGCCGACGAAAGGATTTGGATGGACTGACTGACTGCCTGACTGACTGACTCATTACCGGACAATTTGCGATCTGTAGCCTACTTCGTAGGAATATGGAATATGGAATAGGTCTTTGAATTATGGACTCGGATGTTCTTTAATGGACGACGGCTGAATTATGAATGACGGACTAGACGCTTGTAATTAGAGGCATATATTCTGACAACGTCAGAGAAACAGTGCTTGAGTAACACAGAATCCCTTTTGTGATCTGCCCTTAGTATGACATGAACAATCTTCTATATTTGTTTAGAAAATGCGGTCCAAGGATGCACTCCTATACGATACTCCTTAACCACAATAAAAAGTTAGACATTATTTCCTTGTTGGTAAAAACATATGCACAGCAATGTGATATCATGTAGAGGTGACTTTTTTCGTAATTCGTAAAAGAGCAATCACACACAAGTATGTGTGGAGCAGATGTCGCCCTCGACGAATTGTCTCCCTTGTATGGTTCAATTCAGACCGAGAGGGGGAGAAACATATTTCTCTGACTCGTACGCCATTTATTGAAGTGCAATGAAACTATACTAGGATATAGCCATATATTCCTGGTGTTTACCTGATACCGGTAGTGTAGTCTTTTCTTATTTTCCTATGATATATGATATTTCCCTGCTCTTATGGGGCTACAGCATGGTTATTTGTCGAATTTTTCAAAACAAAATGAATTTCCTAACAAAGGACCCAAACATCTCAAAATGGAATAAAAATCAACAAAAGAGACAACGGAACCATTTATACGTTTTAATGGGTAGTTCGATAATGTGATAGTAGGAAATAGGACCGAAAAAAAGGCTCAGTTTTTTTAACGAGTATGGTGACCTATTTTTTTTTTTCATGGATCATCTTCTCTCAACCTGATGAAAAAATATAGAAATTTATTAAAACTTTCAACCTGTAGAAATGGACGTCCTCTACTACCTTAATACAACATCAGGTTTGCGAGAGCCGCTATACAGTTACGGAAAATATATATTCATCGCCGCGGTGTCAATCTGCCTGGTAGTCCTTGAGCTTCATTAATCTAATATATACTTATACGATACCCAAATAAATACTTGTTTTTCATCGGCGCGGAACGTTGGTGTGTAACTGTAAATGTGGGAAAGTAGTCTCGTGAATTTCTCTCAGCTATTTTCATCATTGTTTTTGTTGCGTTTCAGTGAAGTGTCCAAAGAGTGACCCGTTTTATTGCGGAATCCATCCCCCGGTCCATTACTGTGTGACGGAGCCCCACCGTCGGGAGACCATATTTGCATGTCCTCACATGTGTGGAGTCTGCTAGCCAGCCACATGACTTCAGACAAACGTTATAATCTCAGGAATATCGTTGGCAAAATTGGAACTTGGAATAGGCCTGTGTTGATGAAAAGTTATAATTTTAGCAGTTTTCAAAGGAAATCCGTTCCTAAACATGGTCAAATCTGTTATTATCCAACGGGAAGAGTAACTCTATATTCAAATGTGTGGCGTGACAAGTCAGATCAAATGACATGGTGTTAACGAGAATTAGCCTTCACATCCCAAGACTATTTTTTTTGTCTTCTTTGCTGAAACGCTCTCTAATCAGGTAATCAATTGATGTAAAACCAGTATCAACTCTTTATAATAAACAAATTTCTATAGTCTAGGATGGTTATTTTTATTCCCAATTGTGTTGTCGAATTTCCTTCGTAAACTTCATGCTGCTAAATAGGAACATGCACGGATTATATTTATATGCAGAATGTTCCGGTGTGGAGGCTAAGAATGTCTGGTGGCTACGAGTGTCCGGCTCCTATCTTCTAACCCAGCTAGGACATTTTTCTCCACATTGGAGATAAGTGTCTATCCTTGGTTGCAATAGAAATGGATATGAAAAGGGACACTAATCACCAGGACTTTCTTATCCATCATACCGGCAATACTAACTAAAACAAAAGAGTGACGGTTTATGTTACTTTTGCGTTCGTGCCATATGCCTTGATCGCGCTTGTGCGCTGCATTACACTTATAGAAATGGCCATCTCACTATAATTCTGAAAACGGTCGCTATTTGTTAGTTTGTTCGTTTGTGGCAGCCATACAGTTTTTGTCGAAGACAATGCAACTGCTGTCTGGACAGAATTGAGATCATTGAGGGTAGACTGAAAGAAAAAAATCCAGAAAGGAAATGTTACGCCCATTGCATTGGACCGGGAATTTTTTGGACGGAAGGCCATGAAAAAGACGAAGAAAGTGTTCACCAATGCAGCTAAAGGAAGGATCGGTTGCACCGCGAAGACAACGATTGCGAACAAATCCTTCGATTTGACAACTCTTGATTTATCCAGAATAGCTTAACCTATTCTATACATGTGTGAAACATTGTAGTCTAACTACAAGGTATTTGCTGGCCCCTAAAGTAACATAAAGTAACATATACACAGAATTAAGTGGTTCTCGGTGTATTCAGGTTATGTATTACCATAGGAAGGTTTCAGCAGGTGTCATGGAGCCGTCATGTTCATGGAATCTACATAGGATGTACTATGTTTGACCCTTATTAATAAGGATCAGAAGCAGCCTAACCAAACCAGAGACCCCCCTTTTATTTCTGATCGTGCATGATTCGTTCTAAACTGGAGACCAACACTTATACAACTAGAGGATATGCCAGTGAAAAGTCAATGTCAATACCCCATAACGAACACTGACGAAATCATGTTTTGGAATCCAGTTGCAACGGACGCCATGTTACTTGCACTTTTAGTTAGAAACATGAGCGTTTCTTTTAAACCTCAGACCCAAACAATTTTGATTGGTCAACGGCTGCCTTATTTTGTCACGGAAAAACTTCCTTCGACAAACTTCTAGAGTTCTAGCAACCTAAGAGAATAAAAATATATGGTAATCCTACGTCGCTGTTGGCCATTCGGGTGTTGGCTAAATTTAGAATGCAACTGTGTTTATCCATCACGACAACTTTGAATTAAAATAGTTCAAGCTCAATATTTGCTTTGTCACACGAAATAATTGGTCGTTACTTCTCAAAGTACGCAGGGAGAATTAATGGTGACTGAAATTGACTTAGTCTTTACAGTTTATAAAGATGACACTCTGAAAAACAAACTCACTAATAAATTAAACCCGTATCATGTTTTGCCAGACTAAAACGACGAAAGGGCATTCCTGAAATGTTAAAGGCTTGTCTTACCATACTACATAGAATATATCCCCCAGGAAATTAGATAATATTCCTTCGGTGCTACAGTTGTGTCAATAAAAAAGATCTTCTTCATTCCAGTGTATTGTCAGATGATTAAAATAGTTTCCAGATACGAAGAAAATGAAATTAATGATACTAATCACATTGGTATTTTGCCATGGCTAGCTATAGATCCATTATTCTGATACACTCCATGTGCTTGAAACAAATACAGGATTGTTCAATAGGGTTAATTGGTTCTTTGCCAATCTGAATTGCATAACTGCCCATAGGCCAAATTGTACGCATTATTAATACACGGCTAAGCGTCTGAACTTAGAGATCTATATATGGACTCAAGGCCACAGACCCAGGTCCACTCTCACAACAAGGTCGGAATACAGAATAGATGTCCAAGTCAACTACAGGCCAGGGAGGACGGAGGAACCGTTGAATTGTATTAGTAGGTTGGTATATAACTAAAGCATGTTGTTGAAAGGCGGGGCAAACTTAACTCTACCAGGCCTGGGTGATTTCACACATTATAATGAGTAACAAAGAGTAAATTTAGACTAAATTGAGTTGCTGGAGGAGATGGGGAACAATGTTTTACCCGCTTTTGTGTAAATTCACTCACGATTTTCAGTGTTTGGAGATTCACGAGTTGTCCAAACAATATTCGCATAATCAATCTAGTTCGCCAGAACAATGAGCTCTTCCTTTGGAATCTGAAATCTGATACGCCAGAAAGTTTTGAAAACCATGGACAGAGAACTGTTGTCTTTTATAATCCCTAGATATAGCAAAATATCCGAAGGTCATATATATGGTGTATATCTCGCCAAGTAACATCTACTATAATTTATACGGACTGATAGTTCATTTCAATGATAGCAATTACACACCATGCGAAGTCCCATATCATGGTATTTACATGAATATGCACAACGATGTTTCAAAAAATATTATTTCACGCATGCTTGAATTGTGGCATTTTTGTGTAAAACCATGTTTTTTTTTATATTATTGGCAGTTAAATTATTAATGGACGACGGATGCCTGCTGGTGGATACCTGATTTAACGTCTCCACTGTAAACCACGCGTTTATAGATTAAACATGAAAGTCCTTGACACGTTTAGATTGGCGCTTAAATTGTAAATGCATTTAGAATTTAAACGATTCTGAAAGTAACATCTTATCCATGCATGTCGCGTTTACCCTAAACATTTTTAGAATTTAAACGCCAACTGAAACGTTTATAAAAAGAATGGACACATTTGATGTTTAATCTATAAACGTCTGGTTTACAGTATATATACATAACCGTTTTGGCATTTACTCTATGACCTTGGGTTCAGCAGAACAGATGTTTCTGTATCTGTAAATTATGCCAAGGTGTGCTGTCCATTGTAGATCTTAATATACATCGAGTACTTCTGTCATACGTTTATCAGATCTCTTTCCCAGGATTTTCACTTTCACGCGTGTTATCTTGATAATTTGGAGGAATCACAGAATTGGAGAGGCGAACTCTAGCGAAAGAACGACATTAACCGATCAATCGCTAGAAGAATCATTCAGGTGAGTTAAACAACAGAACTGAGAATGATCTGCATACATAATGTTTAATGAAACAAGTAGATATTTTCAATATTTTAATATCCTTTTTTGTTCCACACAATTGTAGTTCACGTGACCGTATAACCAAATTCCACAATGAAGGGTAAATAATACAGGTTTGCTGGTAACTTCAAGCCCACGTGCAGCATAAAACAATATTGACTGTGACAGAATTCCTTGGCAACAAGATGTTTTCAAAACCATTTCATACAAGTGTAGATACAGCAATTTCTTTTTCGGAAATTGTAAGATTGTAAGTATTGGCGACTGATTATGAGGTGTACTATAGGCTGTACATATTCGAAGCGGACAAAAAAATCCTTTGATGTGACGGTAATACAGCAGAATCAATGTTATATAAGTTTACAGCCTCGAAAAAAATGCGATGATCATTTGCATAAAGCTGGATAAAAATTTGTGCCCCCTAGCCTATCTTTGTATTTTGGAGTCATTTTTAGGGATAATTTTCTATTGTAGCAAATATATAAAACCAAAATCAAGCTTGGTTCTTTCAAATAAACCAACTTTATAATTTTGGATTCAGGTGTTATATTTTTGTAGCAAGAGAAAATCCACCCTACAGATGACTGCAAAATAGCCCAGGAAGTACATTTTTGTCAATTATAAATCCATTTGCTGCAACTTAACATCGTATTTTTGGAGGCTGATATTTCAGTCTTCAAGAAATATCTGATTTTTTAGATTCTGACATGCAAACTGCAACCCCCCCCCCCAAAAAAAACCCCAGCTTGCATACCCTTACACACAAAGGAGTGTTTCTCATGTAATCATCACATGTCGAAGACGAGGTGGTGTAATGCGTTGGTGAGTTCTGTCCGTCAGAATTTGTCTCGTGGAATTGTCTGCCCTGTTTGATACATGTATGAAACAGCTACATTCAGTTCAACTGTTGTGAAATAAAAACAATAAAACTCTCTCATGGGAGAGAGGTCCTTTATGGACTTTATATCTGTTTATTAATTTATTAAAGGTTTACCTCATCACTTTGTTCAAATTTTTCTTCCTTCATGAAAAATATTCTCACCTGAAAGGAATTTATTTGAAGGAAAATTAATATTTTCTTGTGCTGTTTGTCGATCTCAGTGTGGATATGTGAGCTTTCGGCGCTCGTTTCAAGGTCACCTATTACCAAGAGTTAAGCCCTTTTCAGTTTGTCTTTGAATATATTATGTCATAGATGCTACGTTCTCCAAAGTGCGAGATCTTAGACATTTCTCTGGATTTCTAGCCACCAATTGGGACCAAGTCCATTAAATAATCTTGAAATGTCGACCAGTGTAATTCTAGATGCACTGGCGCCTATTGAAGTCCCTTGGGTTCTTGTTGATATGGCTCGTGAAATTCGGACAAAATAGTACACAAGAGCAGTTTCATAAAAAAAACAAATATTCCTCGTAAAGCAATGGCTTTCATAACTGAATACCTGTGAGCCAGCCACACCCATATTTACTATAGCAACGTTGTATCGACATTATCAAGAATTCGGGAAACATCAGAACAATATAATACCAGTATCACCATACTCCCTACTGTGAATTGCATCTCCCTAATATAACTCGAAACTCTCGTCTTCTGTTTACAGTCGAACTTGAAATTGTGCCGAAGTTTGAAGCTTCACTTCTCAAGATATTCTGTCAGTCTGTTATGATTATAGTATAATTAAGAGCTACAATATAGGAGTTTTTATGGGTAACTATGTTGTTGTGTAATTTAAATCAGTAATGAAAGGGATTTATCTGAAGACTGGCTTCCAAAATATCAGCGTATGTCTTTCACTTGAATTAAGTTGAACAGACTAGTCTCATGGCTGTGTTCAAGAGTTAAGTAGCACTATAATTTTTTGTGATCTAGCTTATTAGTGCTTCTTCATATGGGCAGCGATTACCACAGGTCACCGATGGAACATGAGTGTATATTCATGTGGTCGATGTGCTTCAGGTTTACCTTGAAGTATGCGTCCAAACGTTAATTGAGGACCAGCACAATAACAACTATCTCCAGTTCCTGTTGGCCGATTTTGACCCATTTTACGAAATAACTGACAGAACTAGCACTTTCGGTTTTAACTTTTGGTCATATTGTGCAAGTTCCATTGCCTTGCTTTGCAATTGCAACGTTCATTACACCTTTGCCCCCTGACTATTCTGATATGGAATATTGACCTATTACTTGACCTGTTTGGACTTGCAGAGATGGGACTCTCGCTGGTGTGTATCGCTTTTGTGTACCTGGCTGGAGTTGCCTATGGAGCCTCGTTGAAAGTTGCCTCCTTCAATATAAAGTGGCTGGACGAAAGAAAAGTTAATGACCATGCAATCTCAGGAGTTTTAACTAAAGTAAGAATATTTAATTACCTATAACAAATGAGAGTGCATAGAAAAGTAAACTGGTGTACAAGGTGCTGTTAAGCACCCCATTGCGTTTAAATGAATACATTCAATCAAAGCTTCGCCGAGAGATATTCTATACGAGAGATATTCTATACGAGAGATATTCTATACGTCCAGAAACAAGCAGAAGGATACCGAACTTGTTCGTGAAGCTGAGGACAGGAATATCACGTTGTCTTGACGGTGTCATTATGGGCTAGATGTTTTACTACCATTCAAATATGGAGTATATTATGTATATATCAAAGAGATTCTGCGATGCAGACAATCGTCAGAATACTTAACTTCTTTTTTTCCAGAAGACGTAATCTGAGCAACGTTAAAGTCACACAATTTCAATTGTAGTACTACAGGACAGGCGGAGCGATGTGGTATTAATTTTGAGAGTGTTTATGTTGTATTGATGGTAAACAGTGTGTATGCTCCAATCATGAGAGCATCATTGTTGTATCCATAGTAACGTACGTGTGTCGATCTTGTATTCACGTTGACGTCATACTGTATTCATGGTGAATAATGATGATGTTATTTGCGTGGTATATTTCAGATTCTTGGACGATATGACCTCATTTTGATAGAGGAGATTCGAGGTAGTCCTGAGGATGTAATTACAAAACTGGTCTCCCAATTGAACAGGTAATTCTTGGACGATATGACCTCATTTTGATAGAGGAGGTTCGAGGTAGTCCCGAGGATGTAATTACAAAACTGGTCTCCCAATGGAACAGGTAATTCTTGGACGATATGACCTCATTTTGATAGAGGAGGTTCGAGGTAGTCCCGAGGATGTAATTACAAAACTGGTCTCCCAATTGAACAGGTAATTCTTGGACGATATGACCTCATTTTGATAGAGGAGGTTCGAGGTAGTCCCAAGGATGTAATTACAAAACTGGTCTCCCAATTGAACAGGTAATTCTTGGACGATATGACCTCATTTTGATAGAGGAGGTTCGAGGTAGTCCCGAGGATGTAATTACAAAACTGGTCTCCCAATTGAACAGGTAAACTGTCTGTGTAAATTATCGATAGCAGGTGTTTTACTCCCTCAAAGCCATTCTCGCCCACTGAAGCCGAATACATGTACATAGAACCAGAGTTGATTTATATCGCAGTGTAATTATTACTGTATCCCAAAGATGTGTGTACTCTGGAGTCTCTTCTATTGATGAAAATCATGACTGTTTTGATACACATTAGTCAAATCCCACCTTGTCGGCGACATATTAAACTTAAGTTTGAAGGTAACGAACCACATCAGGGACTGTAGTTTAAAAAAGTTTAGCCAAATCTTCGAAGGATGACCCCCTACTACAGCAACATCAGTCCGTTCACTCTATCAAAAGGCAAGCTTCAATTTTATTTCGATGAATTTTCCTTCTGTAGTAAGTATTCCGTGATATTGATCTGGGAACGAACTACATCTTGAAACATGCCTTTCCTTTGTTGGGCGGAATCTGTTCTTGGACGATGGCTGCTTACTGGATGTCGCCTGTATTCGATCAAATTCCTACACCCATGATCATTACCTACACACTAAACAGTGTTCCGCTGTAGAACACCAAAAGGTGATCTAATGTAACAGTTTTTGAACACTCCTTTCTCGAAGAAATAATAACAGCAGTGGTAAAAATCTCGTTCCATTAAGCCGTTTTCTAAACGTGAACACTGGTGTTCAAATTGTAATGACCCAAAATCAGATCTCTGAAAAAAGGTGTTCCAGGTTAGAACACCAAGCTGTGTTCCATTGTCACAGTTTTAGAGCACTCTTTTTGTGTTCTTTAATAAATAAGAACAGCAGTGTTCGAATTTTTTCCTCATTATAGTGGGATTCTAAATGTGCACGCTCTTCTTCAAATTATAATGAACACCACAATACCTATGTTGAATACCCGTACTCAAAAATAAATTCGTATGTTTAGAGAACAGTAGTGTTAAATGGGAACATCAATGTACAAGTTAAGAACTCTAAAAGGACGCGTTAGGCGTCCGGGAATTCTAGTGTGTAGGGTTTCAGTGATTAAGATTGTTGAACCATTTGTTGTATGATTGGCACATTTCAGCCATACCAGCTCACCCTATGCCTTCAAGGTTAGCAAACCGGAGGGAAGAACAAATTACAAGGAAGAGTACGCCTATATATACAGGTATGTTAATAGTTTGGATCTGGACATTCCAAATATTTCAACGTAACGAAACAACTTCATGGCCAATATTATTGCGCGTCTTATATTCTTTGCGCGTCGGACAAGAATGCGAAAGTTGGGTTTTCCATTATCCTTTGCACCTAGGAATATTCAAGTTGCTCAGTTTGACCTCATTAATTCATACAATGTGGGACTCCCGATAATTGAATTTAATCTATAGACAATAGATTTGCCTCGATATCAGCGGCAGGTGCATTGCCGCATGACTCCCGGCATGAATTTGCGATTCGAACTTTTGCTCTCTTTCCTATGTCTGCAGCATGGGGCAGATTTTAACTAATGATAACGGCTGTAAATATGGTCAAATTATCCTGCTTATCCTGCTGAAGAAAACTTCAGGTGGAAGATATACCAGTTATCATTGAATATATATATATCTCCTATGCTGTAGATATAGGAAAGACGGCAGAAGTACTTCTTACAACTTCACGAGGCACAGATCTATAGTGTACATAAAAATACAATGTCATTGTACAATATACTGCGTCTTTACTCCTTTAGATCAGTATGGGGTTACGGCGAAAAGAATTTAGCGGATGTGTCCAGATAGGGTTTTAAAATGTTTATTCAATTATTTCCTTCAGAACAAGTCAGGTCACCGTACGGGCAGTGGAGCAGTATAACGACCGTTCAGACGAATTTGAGCGGGAACCCTTCATCGTTCATCTTCATTTTCCGCACACCCGTGAGTATTATTATGGAACTAAATCATGTTCGATTCTGTGGGTTCTTGTCTTAAGGGTGTCCGCTGGTGGTTTTTGACTTTGGCAGCCATTTTGCCTGTTTTTCTATTGGGTTATCTCCCTTCCCTAGGTTAAGAGATGGGGATTTCCTTTAAAAGCCTTCTAGCCGAGAATTTTGCACACCAACATCCATCCAATTTGCTAAATTTTGATAGACATTGTGATTATCTGCAAACAGTTAGAATATAAGAAAAAGTTAAATACTATTTATATGAATTTTTCATGAATATGCTTCAAAACTATAGGGCTATTCCCTATGCTTTCTGGGTTATCAAATTGAGCATGGGTCAGTCCACTTAACGTTGCCTACAGCTAAAAAATGCACACCAACCTATATTTTTTTCTTTGTTTTTCCCCATATTACACAATTATGAATGCAACAACACACATTATTCAAAAAGTTAATTACTTTGATTTACCACCAGCGGACATCCTTAAGTGAATTCGATAAATATATTTGATTTGGTGCATCATGGGATATCTTTCAGTTTTAACGCACTTAATTGGTCAATTCAAATTTTCAAACAGAATTCCGGGACTTTCATTGGCCTGTGGGGCAAAATTCAGCCAATCATATTCTGTGATGGCTCTCGTACCTCATACATATATAAAAGGAACCAGGTCAGTTTTCGATACTCAAACAATTCCAATTGACGAAACTACCAAAAAGAATAGAAACTCAGCTATCATTCTTCTCATTAAATTGTGGTGATGGAATATGGTGACAGATATAACTCATCGCCGTTATTGCTGATGCTATCCTCACATTTTTGGGTGACAACGATACTATACGCTGCAGGAATATCGTTTTGTTTTCTTCTACGTTGTCATTGATGTTGCATAGTTTTGGTCGTTTGAAATTGAGCTGAGAACTCCCAGATAGCACATCAAAATTGCAACTGTGTTGATATTAGGTTTCACACAAATGTTGTACGACGATCATTTTGTTCTCTAAATTATTGTTGAAAAGACGTCAGGTAACGCTATCGAACAAAGTTCGACGTTGTATGAACGTTTGTATGATAACGTTTGAAACGAACGTTGATGAAACGTCAAAAGTTGGTAGTCTGTTACCGTCATCTGACGCCTTCTCAGCGTTATTTGAATGAGAAATATGACCACCATGGACCGTTTGCGTGAAACCTGATATCAACGTTCTTCGAACTTAGGTGTGCTATCTTGTATGTGTTTTTACCTAATTGACGATACTTCATGATTTCAGAATCAGTGCATGATATAATCTTTGTGGGGATACACACTAAGCCAGACCAGACAAAAGCAGAAATAGCGAATCTCGTTCATGTATACAACCACGTGGTTTCCAAATACGGAATACAGGTACGTCAATCGGGATTACGTTGGCCGGTCGAGGTGACTGGCAACCACACACAAACAGTATTAGACTGTTTCAATTTTTATGTTAATTTTCTTTTGGACAAACTCTTGTTACCCAAATACGGTAGTAGGGTACAAAATTATTTGGTTCTAGTTTCCTGTCCATCTATAATAAAAGCCTTGAGGATTCAATTGTTCTTCATATGGGTGACCAAACCAACCACATGATATTATTATGCATTGATTGGCTACTTTGATCATGGACACACGTTCCCAAGCTACACATACATACATTGTGAATCCATCGAATATTCATGTAGAATTTGGTGCTGCTCTTATCCGCCCCCTACCCCTCTCTTATGTTTCCCGTGCCCCTCTCTTATCCTCCCCCTCTCTTCTCCCCCTGCCCCCTCTCTTATCCTTCCCCTGTCCCTCTCTTCTCCTCACCCCGTCCTCTCCATTATCCTTTCCCTTCCTATCTCTTATCCTACCCCTGCCCCTCTCTTCTCCTCCCCCTGCTTCCCCTGCCCCCTCGCTTAACCTCCACTGCCCCTCTCTTATCCTTCCCCTGCCCCCTCTCATCTCCACCCCCTGTCCCCTCTCTTATCCTACCCCTGCCTCCCCTCTCTTATCGATCTCCTACCCCTCTCTTATCCGCCCCTGCCCCTCTCTTATACTCCCCCGTCCCTCTCTTATCCTCCCCCTGCCTCGCCTCTTCTCTCTCTTATCCTCAACTGTCCCCTCTCTTATCCTCGCCCTGTCCTTCTTACCCCCTAAGCCCCCTCTCTTATCCTTCCCCTGCCCCCTCTCTTCTCCGGAGAATAAATCAGAATATCCACATTGTAATACACTTACTAATAGTGTTCCAGCACAAATGTTTTTATCTTGGTTCGTTTTGTAATTCAGGCCATTCATAAAATTATATGCTGCCCCATGGTGAAACCAGAGCTCCGTACAGCCGTCTTCATCGTTTTCTCCTTTCACAATGCGAATTAACCTTGATATATCAACCCACGGCTCTCTTCAAAGCAAAAGATAAATGGACTCGAAACTTCATTTACCTCGAATCTATTTGAATTTCGAAAATTGGGTTATTGATTGGTTGTCCTATATATCTGGCCACCCCTACCGGCAGACTATGATAAGGAAACTGAAAATTCCATGCTTTGATTTATGACTGTTCGCATGGAAATCTCGAATAAATATGCATAACATGGTGTTCATGCATGCAGAATCTGGAGTCAAGGATTGAAACGCTGTACTCCACAGAATGACTGTATTTTCTATCATGTTCGATATTTTAAGGCGAACTTTATAAAAGTCGGAATGAAGTAACCTGACGTTAATGCTTCCCTAGTGTTAACAAATTCAATGTTTGTGATACAGAATGCTTTTACGTTTACTTGTAGGACATCTTACTGGCTGGAGATATGAACGCGGGTTGTAATTACATGAAAGACAGCGACATAACAGCTAATCCTCTCCATAGCTCCACGTTCACTTGGCTCATTGACAGTTCGGTTGATACCACAGTCAGTACCCACACTCACTGCGCATACGACAGGTACGGTTTTATAACAGAAAAAAATAATATGACCAAATGCTTGATATAGTCTTTACAAGAACAGATAATAGGTCAAAGTATTGGTACACCAATCAACCCAATGTCACCAACTTTAAGCGTACGCAGCTGAAGCAAAAACCTACATTTGGTGCACCATTTCAAGATAAAATTAATTATATCGACAGTAACAAATGTTTTTACACCCCCAGTCCGTAAAGCTGTAGGGGGTTTAAAACGAATCTTTGTGTTCGTGCTTCCGTGAATGCGCTTCGAATCGAGGCATTACATCAATACATCACATTCCGGTATCATCATAGTTGCACGAACATAAACTTCGTGCCTTCGCTGGATTAATATAGCTAAGGCCGGCATCAGAGGGATACGGTCTGCAACGTGAGGTCCATCAGGGTTCATAGTTCGTAAATTCTTCATCTGGACAGGAGCACCTCCGATGGAGCATATTGCACATATAAAACGATTGATATTATAAAGCAGATTATCAACAGAAAACAGTGTTACACAAGAATAAGGTGATTGAGCGATTAACCGGGTTCAACATCGCTTTCAACAATACAATATAATAAGAGGATTTTATTGGCATCGAGGAAGAGTGGCAACAGGTGGCTAACTTGCTCGAGCGGTATAGTGCAATCTTCATTCCATGTCCAGAAAGGACTCAAACTATTCAGCTTCATATTCATACTACTGATAAGGTACATGTACCAGTCTCCAAGTTATTACCTGTATATGACAGGATTCTGCTGGTGGACTGTTAGTCCCCGAGGCCCGCCCTCTGTACATGTCACTCGACAAATATATGTAGGTTTATTGTTTTATTGGGAAATTCACGACGTCGGGAATTTCAGGTTAGTTTCTCTGGTTGAAACGTTTAATCCATCCGATGTCCAACAGATGAGTTGCTTGAGCTAATCTGTCCTCACAGCTCCCGAGCTAGCGTATCTAATTCCGCTTAAGCCGGTGCTAGGGGCCGTGTGGATACTTCGTAGTCTCCACATGAACAACTGCAATAAAAGCACGGCTGATATACTAAGGCTACGTCCGAGAATCCATCGTAATCTCGGGTCTGAATGTTAGGTGCCGAGGGATACTTTAGTGTCATTGCTTTTTAGTCACCAGACGTCGTAAATTTTCCCACCTCTTGCATATCGCTCCAATCCATACCATTTACAGGGACTTTTGGAAAATGGGATTATTCATCATAGCTTATCGAGGCCAGAGGAGACACACTTTTTAACATTAGATGTCAAATCCGCATGGAACCAAACAGAAGTTTACGAGTTTGACAAATAAAAAACCGCATTCACGACCTATTTTGCTCTGTTCGAATTCAACAGGATCCCGTTTAGGCTGACAAACGCCGTCCTAGGTCATACCTTCTAGTGTCCAGCTTTATCGGGTTCACCGATAACATCCCATTGACGTAGATAATGACAAATAGCAAAGTTCCTGCCCTAGACTAGAGATGACTGAATTAAGTTGCCAGCGTTGAGTACAGGCAAGGGAATTTGAGCGAGAGTACGGATGCCCTGTCAAGGCTTCCAGATGATGCAGATCTGGTGATTAATGACGAGATGTCGGAACCTTGGATTAACTAGATTGCCACATCACAAAATTAGTTGAGAGCAATAGCCACACCAGCTGAAAGAGGCTGCGCTACAGACGACATGGACACATTTGAACATGGTAGAGGTCACTGTACCGGGCATTCCCGAGACAACTGAACTGCCCAGGTGGGATCCAAAAAGCATGGCACAGTTTCAGTTGTAGGATCCAGTAATTGAACGACTCATCCATTTCAGGGCGATTGGTCGTAGTCCAAGACGAATGGAAAGGTCTAAAGAGACGGAAGCTTATCTTACTGAAACAATGAGAGAAAGTAGTCTTACTGCAGGGAGTCCTGTATCGACAAACAAAATCCAACACTGGTGAGAATGCGCTGCAAGTGTTGTTACCTACTTGTCTCCTGAATAAGGTATTTTAGGATTTACACGAAGTGTTTGGACATCAAGCATTCGATCGAACAGAATCCGTGATCAGAGAGAGATGCTGGTTTCCAGATATTTCAAAGCACGTTCGGCAGTACATCGGCAGCTGTCAGAGGTGCGTACGTGGCAAGGATCCATACAGGCCTGTACGGACAAACTTAGGAAGGATAGTTGCTACTCGGCCCTTGGAAGTGTTAGATTTCATCATGATGGACAAAACTAGCAACGGTATTGAAGATGCTACCGTGATTTCTGATTGGCTCTCGAAGTTCATAATCGCTGTGCCTACTCAGAACCAGAAAGCAGTTACGGCGGCAAAGGGTCTGATTGGTAAGTGTTTCATGCGGTACGGAGTTCCACAGCGCATCCACACTGACCAGGGTGGATCATTCGAAAAAGACATCAGCCTGGAAAACTACGCCTTACCACCCTGAAGGTAATGGCCATGCAGGAAGGTTCAACAGAACTTTACGCGACCTTCTTCGCACCTTACTAGATAACCAGAAGCGACGTTGGATGGAATATCTGCCAGAACTTTTCACTTATAATGCCACGCCACACGCCAGTGCGGGCTACTCCTCGTGTCACTTGTTGTTTGGGAGGAATGCAACATTGCCTGTATCCCAGTTACTGGGGCAAGGCCAGACTGATGATGATGATGATGATGATGATCTTGAATGAGCTGCGACTGAGAATTTGAATATTGAATGGGTGTCGACACACCAGGCCCGCTTGTGAAAAGCCGGGGAACATGTCCAAAGGCAGCTACAAACCAAATCTGTCGATAGGAGTAGGAGACTTTATAAGAAGTAAGGTGAGAGTTCCCCCAATTAAGGTGGGCACCCAAGTGTATCTTCGTCAACATTGCAGAGGACGTTGCAAGAGCGTTGACAAATTTGGGTCTCAATTGTACAAGATGTTAAACTACAGTAATGGTGAGTATATCATTGAGCTAGCCGATTGCATGGGTGATATCAAACGTGTCGGACGTGCCCAGATAACTCCCTTGGAACTCTCGCGTGCTCCGATGTCTAAACAGGCTAAGCCAGTGAGGCGATACGTCAGCAGTCAACCAACAATCAATGAAGACAGTTGTGACGAACAGCCGTAGAAGTAAAATTACAACCTGGAGAATATTGAGAAATTGCGACTGGCCCAACTGGGCCTTACTACGTACATTATTGATATCCGGGATCGACTAATGGCCATGAAGATGACACATCCTTGGATAACATCTCATGCGCGCAAACAACTCCACTACGGCGATCCAAACGAGCGAACGCAGGCACACATTATAAATTGGAGCGATATGCAAGAGGTGGGGAAAATTGACGACGTCTGGCGACTAAAAAGCTATCATATGACTCTGCAGGAAAGTATTCGTCGACACTTAACATTCAGACCCGAGAATACGGTGACGTAGCCTTAGTATCTCAGCCGCGCTTTTATTGTAGATGTTTATGTGGAGACTATGAAGTATCCACACGACCCCTAGTACCGGCTTAAGCGGAATTAGATACATTAGCCCGGGAGCTGTGATGACAGATCAGCTCAAACTCATCTGATGTTAATGGATGAGCATCATGGACGTCTGATGGAGTAAACGCCTTAACATGGGGTAACCTGGTAAATGCAAGAAACCTAGAAAACTAACCTGTAATGTCCGACGTGGTACGGCTTTTTCCCACCGAAACAATAAACCTACATATATTTGTCAAGTGACATGTATAGAGGGCGGGCCATACGCGTTCAGTGTTATGTTAGCGATGTCAGGACTGATGTCATTATAAACTGTTTTAGATAATGTTGTAGTGATAGATGTATTGTATTCCCTTGTGTATCATGAGGACATGATGCAGTTCTATAGTGTTTCTCCTAGACCATGCAAGATACAGTTTTGTATTGAGAGTAGCTTCCGCAATGATTGTACTTTTGTGCTTAAGAGGTGAAATATGGTCTCGGCATCGGGGGTAGTTTTAGCGGCAAGTATGTTGTTGGATCATATGTTGCCTGCAGTTGTGTGATGGTTAACGGCATATAGTAATCAGAAGAAATCACACTGCATGATGTTGTTCCCTGGTTTAAGACGGTAGAATATCATGTCGGTCCCTCAGTACACTGAATAAACTGATTACAAGGCAAGTTTACTACCTTAGACTGTCTCCAGCTATAGTAATTGACGGCGAAACTCCCTCGCGTCACATATATATCACAGTTTATATAGTGTTCAGTAGCTCGGGTCTCTGATGATGAATGGCGTAGACATGGAATCTGATGAATTTGTGAGACTAGAGCAATCTCTCAAAGTTCCGAGGGGTCAATAATGAAGGCTGCAACTTTCGAGATGAGAGGACAGCTCTCCAGGTGGATTAAGAATATGAGCACCAAGAGGATTTTTGTCTGGCGTCGCTTGGGTTTGTTTTACTAGTAGGTTGCGTTCGCTCATAGGTAGCGCCACTTGTCAGGGGACTGGGATCAATTGGATGCTTAGTTTATCCAAATACTCCAGAGAACAACGAAGAGGGAAAATTTGGATTAGACTTGGACTTGCTCGTAATAGGAAATTATATGACAGAGTTTGTTTTATTCCGTTGTTGCTGTTACAGATTCATCGTAGCCGGAAGTAAATTGAAGGGTGCAATTGTCCACGGAAGTGCGAAACCATATAATTATCAACACGAACTGGGTCTCTCCTTTGATGAGGTAAAGAATCACTTGTTGGGTTTAGAAGTCACTTTGAAAGTGAACCTGGACCGACGCATTTGCATAAACATTTGATTCAATCAAATAAACGTTTACAGAATTAACCACAGCTCCCTCCAAGCTCCTGAATGATAAGTTACAAAACCGAAGAAAAATCATCTCCTCCTGAACAAAACGAAGGTATTCAAGAATGACATACATCCAACTATAAAAGAAAGTCATATATAACTGAAGAAAAGCTTCCCACTTGTAAGAAACAGCACTTTCCGTCGAAAACATCACAAATCGGTCACAAAACGAACCAGGGGCAAAAACTCCCAGAGAGCAAATCTCTGACAACATGGAAGATCAGCAAAGGCTGTCGTAGATATTTTTCATTGCGTGTCCGTAATATCACTATCTTGATCCTGTCACCATGTTTGTTGAATGTCAAACATCACAGCCGATCTGATAAACGGTAAGTTCAAGCGGAATTATATGTAACTTTCTCGTGAATCTCGCAATCAATTTGTTCGTTGCATGACCTGTGTGTTTGTTTTATCTGACGATAGACTGCTGCTTGTTTTCAAATGTCATTTGTCATTCAACAAACATGGAGGTATTATCAAATAAGAGATATTAAGGTCACACCATAATATTATCGGTCGTTCCGACGTCGATGAATTTCTCTCCGAGAGGTGTCGCCATGATTCAGATAGCGTTGCCCTGCGACCGATATGCGATTTGTTAGCGACAGAAAATGGTGTTCTTCTGACAAGTTAGGTGAGTTTTCTTCATTTATATATGGTTTCCTCTCAAATTTAGGTGAAGGATTCTTAAGTTTTGTCTATTTTTAGCCCACCATCACCAGATGGGCTGTTCAAATCGCTTTTCGTCCGTGGTCCGTCGTCCGTCCGTCCGTCCGTCCGTCGTCCGTCGTCCGTCCATAAACAATTCTTGTTATCGCGATTTCTCAGGAACTACTGCATGGATTTTTCTGAAATTTGGTACACAGGTTCCCCTTGGGGTCTAGTTGTGCAGATACCTTTTCTGGTCCGATTCGAAAATCCAATATGGCCACAAGGCGGCCATCTTGGATTTCCACATGAAACCTTGTTATCGCGATTTCTCAGGAACTACTGCATGGATCTTTCTGAAATTTGGTACACAGGTTCCCCTTGGGGTCTAGTTGTGCAGATAGCTTTTCTAGTCCGATTCAAAAATCCAATATGGCCACATGGTGGCCATCTTGGATTTCCCCATGAAACCTTTTTATCGCGATTTCCCAAGAACTACTTCATGGATCTTTCCCAAATTTGGTACACAGGTTCCCCTTGGGGTCTAGTTGTGCAACATACCTTTTCTGATCTGATTCGAAAATCCAATATGGCCACCAGGCAGCCATCTTGGATTTCCTCGTGAAACCTTGTTATCGCGATTTCTCAGGAACTACCTTATGGATCTTTCTCAAATTTGGTACACAGGTTCCCCTTGGGGTCTAGTTGTGCAAGATGCTTTTTCTTGTCCGATTCAAAAATCCAATATGGCCATACGGCAGCCATCTTGGATTTCCCCATGAAACCTTGTTATCGCGATTTCTCAGGAACTACTGCATGGATCTTTCTCAAATTTGGTATACAGGTTCCCCTTGGGGTCTAGTTGTGCAAGATGCCTTTTCTTGTCCGATTCGAAAATCCAATATGGCTACCAGGCAGCCATCTTGGATTTCCCCATGAAATTTTGTTATTGTCATTCCTCAGAAAGTACTGCATGGATCTTTCTCAAATTTGGTACACAGGTTCCCCTTAGGGTCTAGTTGTGCAAGACACCTTTTTCGGTACGAATCGAAAATCCAATATGGCTAACAGGCAGCCATATTAGATTTCCCCATGAAACTTTGTTATTGTGGTTTCTCAGGAAATACTGCATGGATCTGTCAAATTTGGTACACAGGTTCCCCTTGGGGTCTAGTTGTGCAAGATACCTTTTCTGGTCCGATTCGAAATCCAATATGGCCACAAGGCGGCCATCTTGGATTTCCCCATGAAACCTTGTTATCGTGATTTCTCAGGAACTACTGCATGGATCTTTCCCAAATTCGGTACACAGGTTCCCCTTGGGACCTAGTTGTGCAAGATACCTTTTCTGGTCCGATTCGAAAATCCAATATGGCCACAAGGTGGCCATCTTGGATTTCCCGATTAAACCTTGTAATCCCGATTTCTAAGGAACTACTGCATGGATCTTTACCCAAATTCGGTACACAGGTTCCCCTTGGGGTCTAGTTGTGCAAGATACCTTTTCTGATCCGATTCGAAAATCCAATATGGCCACAAGGCGGCCATCTTGGATTTCCCCATGAAACCTTGTTATCGCGATTTCGCAGGAACTACTTCATGGATCTTTCTCAAATTTGGTACACAGGTTCCCCATGGGGTCTAGTTGTGCAAGATGCCTTTTCTTGTCCGTTTCGAAAATCCAATCTGGCCATCAGGCAGCCATCTTGGATTTCCCCATGAAACTTTGTTATTGTCATTTCTCAGGAAGTACTTCATGGATCTTTCTCAAATTTGGTGCACAGGTTCCCCTTAGGGTCTAGTTGTGCAAGACACCTTTTTCGGTCCGAATCGAAAATCCAATATGGCCACCAGGCCGCCATATTAGATTTCCCCATGAAACTTTGTTATCGTGGTTTCCCAGGAAATACTGCATGGATCTTTGTCAAATTTGGTACACAGGTTCCCCATGTGGTCCAGTTGTGCAAGATACCTTTTCTGGTCTGATTCGAAAATTCAATATGGCCACAACGCGGCCATCTTGGATTTCCCCATGAAACCTTGTTATCGCGAATTCTCAGGAACTACCGTATGGATCTTTCTCAAATTTGATACACCGGTTCCCCTTGGGGTCTAGTTGTGCAAGATACCTTTTCTGGTCCGATTCGAAAGGTTATTGTCATTTCTCAGGAAGTACTTCATGGATCTTTCTCAAATTTGGTACACAGGTTTCCATTAGGGTCTAGTTGTGCAAGACACCTTTTTCGGTCCGAATCGAAAATCCAATATGGCCACCAGGCCGCTATATTAGATTTCCCCATGAAACTTTGTTATCGCGGTTTCTCAGGAAATACTGCATGGATCTTTCTCAAATTTGGTACACAGGTTCCCCTTAGGGTCTAGTTGTGCAAGACACCTTTTTCGGTCCGAATCGAAAATCCAATATGGCCACCAGGCCGCCATATTAGATTTCCCCATGAAACTTTGTTATCGTGGTTTCCCAGTAAATACTGCATGGATCTTTGTCAAATTTGGTACACAGGTTCCCCATGTCGTCCAGTTGTGCAAGATACCTTTTCTGGTTCGATTCGAAAATTCAATATGGCTACAACGCGGCCATCTTGGATTTCCCCATGAAACCTTGTTATCGCGATTTCTCAGGAACTACTGCATGGATCTTTCTCAAATTCGGTACACAGGTTCCCCTTGGGGTCTAGTTGTGCAAGATAACTTTTCTGCTCCGATTCGAAAATCCAATATGGCCACCAGGCAGCCATCTTGGATTTCCTCATGAAACCGTGTTATCGCGATTTCTCAGGAACTACTTCATGGATCTTTCTCAAATTTGGTACACAGGTTCCCCATGGGGTCTAGTTGTGCAAGATACCTTTTCTGGCCCGATTCGAAAATCCAATATGGCCACAAGGCAGCTATCTTGGATTTCCCCATGAAACTTTGTTATCGCGATTTCTCAGGAACTACTGCAAATTTTCAAATTTTAAATCAGTTTTCTTACTCCAGTGAACTGTTTCGTCTGCCGACGGGTTGGCCACATGAAGGGACGTCACTCTTGTGACACAACGTTACAACTGGACAACTTTAGACTACTGCGTGTTTCGATCCAAGGAAGATAATCAGGATTCAGACACTTTCGAGGTTTCAACATTACTGCGCGGATCCCTTCAAGTATTAAGTATTGTACCATGTTACTATTTTCGAGCATGGTATCTTAAAGAGATATCTCGAACTAGCCCAGTAAACAGAACAGAATTAGCATTCGTTCCTAATTATAAAATCTTAAGTATGTTTCATAGCTCATGCCAAAGGGTCAAAGACATTTGTCTTCGCTTCCAGTACCCAATGATGATACGTGCAAAAAAAAAAAAATACTACAAAACGAAGACGAATGATCCTCCGGACATTCACTTTCAGACTAACTTTGCTCTTTTCTCTTGTACTATTACAACTGACATAAGTACAGTTTCTAGAAATCTTGAAACTCCTTAAACTTAGAAAGATGATATCTTGGTGTTCTCCAGTGTCCCTTTTTCGATCTTTTTCGCTCAGATTCAAAATTCTGTAAACAAAATTACAAATCAATCGTTTGTTCTTAGTAACAATGGACAAAAAGATCCTCTTGTCATTAGTCTACAATTATCGGACAATGGTGGGCGCCAAGATCCTTCAGGATCTCTCGTTCTTCAAAGCTTACGTGGCCCTAAACCAGATAGCTAGGTAATCGATATCGATCGATGTATTGTCAATTATTTTCAATCTCATAGAAATTTCAAATTTCAAAATGTGATTGCTGGTATTTGCCAGATGAGAAATGATGTCTAAGTAAAATTGACCTTAAGTTATCTGGTGGTTTCTTTTCCTGTTGTAGGCGTGGGCGGTTAGTGACCATTACCCAATTGAAGTCCACATTGCATAACGCAGTGCCCATATCCACAACGCTTAATGATGAACATATATTGGGAAGATACTGCTTTACTTCATCGATATCTGTTGTGAATTGCAATTGTATCCAGTCACTGAAAATATATACTCATGTACTTGGATAACGTGAACTGAGGATTTATTCTTACTTTAAATCTGCGGCATAGGTAGATATGCCATTCCTGTAGTTAGCCAGCATTGAGAGGTTTAGTTTTAATGTTTAAAATAACTGAGAGAACAGATATATTTTGGATGCCGAATTTTGGTGGATATCACAAAACTGAGCTACGTAAGTAGTATTATCACCTCTCTGAAAGGAATTCTCCATGAGTGAAGAAGATACACTCCACCCCATACTTTCAAAACCAGTGTACGTACGTGACATGACATTGAATCATCATTTTCGTTCAAGGTGTTATATTTTAACTAAAATGTACACCAAAAGGCCCCAAATCTGACGTAAGTCCAAATTCCAATGTCCGTCGACGCTATTTTACGTCACTTTTCACAGAATATAATTTGGGAATTTTGCCTGTACGAAACACCTAACTGTGTGGAATTGAAGACATAAATTGTTGGCTTAACAAACGTAACCACTAGAGGAAATTTTCTTATGTACGCCTTTGTAAATTGTTCTAAATGCACCACAATAGTTACAGCAGTTACTTCAAATTGACTACAACTCCTATATACTTCACTCCAGTCTAAGCTATAATCACACCCGTCACTAATCAAAGACCACAATAGTTTTGCACTAAACTCAGACTAGTTATACTCGTTACACTCGTTTCTCAAAAATGACCGCAATAATTACACCTGTTTCTCAAGAATAACCACAATAGTTACACCCGTTTCTCAAGAATGACCACAATAGTTACACCAGTTTCTCAAGAATGAGCACAATAGTTACACCCGTTTCTCAAGAATAACCAAAATAGCTACACGTTTGTCCAGAATGGCCACAATAGTTACACGTTTCTCAAGAATGACCTCAACAGTTACACCCGTTTCTCAAAAATGAACACAATAGATACACCCCTTTCTCAAGAATGACCACAATATTTGCAAGTTTTCTCAAGAATGACAACAACAGTTACACCCATTTCGCAAGAATGACTACAATAAGGTAGTTTGCTATTCAGTTTGCTATTCACGTAGTTATTGGGGACAGCGCCCGCTGGCGTCAGATCGAGGAACTAGTGATATCATCGTGTTGATCTTGGCTCACTGAGTTGATGTGCCAAGTATTGAGGTGAAATTCGGTCGGGAAAGGGGTTAAAATATCCAGTTTGCTATTCAGTTTGCTATTCGCGTAGTTATTGGGAACAGCGCCCCCTGGCGTCAGATCGGGGAACTAATGATATCACCGTGTTGATCTTGGCTCACTGAGTTGATGTGCCGAATATTGAGGTGAAATTCGGTCGGGAAAGGGGTCAAAATAGCCAGTTTGCTATTCAGTTTGCTATTCGCGTAGTTATTGGGAACAGCGCCCCCTGGCGTCAGATCGGGGAACTAATGATATCATCGTATTGCTCTTGGATCACTGAGTTGATGTGCCAAGTATTGAGGTGAAATTCGGTCGGGAAAGGGGTCAAAATAGCCAGTTTGCTATTCAGTTTGCTATTCAGTTTGCTATTCACGAAATTATTGAGAACAACGCCCGCTGGCGCCAGATCGAGGAACTAGCTATATCATCGTGTTGATCTTGGCTCACTGAGTTGATGTACAAAGTATTGAGGTGAAATTCAGTGGAGAAAGGGGTTAAATTGACTATTATTGTTTTCATGATAAAACAACCACTGGTCCCCTTCGAATAGCGAACCGCTAACTGCGAACTGCCGACTAACTTATAATACCTCTACAATATATAAATCCGTTTCTTAATAATGACTAGAATAATTACACGTTTCTCTCAAGAATGACCACAGTAAATACATCCGTTTCTCAAGAATGACCACAATAGTTACACCCGCTTCTCATGAATGACCACAATAATTACACCCGTTTCTCAAGAATGACCACAATAGTTACACCCGCTTCTCGAGAATGACTAGAATAGTTACACCCGCTTCCCAAGAATGACCACAGCAGTTACACCCACTTCTCAAGAATGACCAGAATGATTACACCAGTTTCTCAAGAATGACCACAACAGTTACACCCTTTTCTGTAGAACGAAAACAATAGTGCATCGTTTTTTCAGGGATGACCACAATGATTACACCCTCTTCTCAAGAGTGACTAGAATAGTTACACGGCTTTTTCAAGAATGGCCTCAATTGATACACCAGTTTCTCAAGAATGACCACAATAGTTACACCCGTTTCTCAAGAATGACCACAATAATTACATCCGTTTCTGAAGAATTACCACAATAGTTATACCCGCTTCTCAAGGATGACCACAATAGTTACTCCCGTTTCTCAAGAATTACCACAATAGTTACTCCCGCTTCTCAAGGATGAACACAATAATTACTCCCGTTTCTCAAGGATGACCACAATAGTTACATCCGCTTCTCAAGGATGACCACAATAGTTACTCCCGTTTCTCAAGAATTACCACAATAGTTACAGCCGCTTCTCAAGGATGACCACTGTAGTTAAACCAATTTCTTCGAATAATCTCGATACTTAATCCTGAATAAATTAAGCCCATGCACGTAGAAGAGTAATAACATCTGGTTAATTTTTTGACATTTTATTTAGCATAAAGAATGTTTAAGTAATACATACCACATATAATAAAGCGAGGGATATGAAATAATGAATCAAGCAAATATGAAAAATTAATATGTATGCTGCCCGTCATTGCTGTCAATGTAAAAAAATTATGAATATCGACAATATTTACATAAGCAATTTACATGTATGTTGAAAACGTTATGTGCTTCTTCCTACACAATGGTATAAATTCAAATGGTATGGTAATTCTGGAATACCATATTATATCAATGTTCTGATAAGCCTCCAATTTGAAGGGTTCGATATTTATTCTTATTTCGCCACACAAATGTCTCGCCGTGGTAAGGTATATAACGCAGCACCGACGGTCCAATCTGTAAGATAAATAAAATATAGAAAAATAATAATGATGAAATAATAATTACTCTATCTTTTCGATAATTAAGATTTACGAGCATGTGAAGATGATCAAATGCATTTTTCTTCCCTGATATTTACCACTAATTCTGAATGGAAATTTAGGCAACGGTACCGATATGAAAGAAAAGGTGGTCCCTCGGATATGAATGTCCGCTGTTATGATTTAACCCGGACCGGACAATGACATCTGACAAGGATAACATGGATATCAGAGCCCACCCAAGGTAAAACACAGGACACCGGACGCTGGTCTCTGGGGACCACCGTTTCTTTCCCACCGGTTAGAAAAAGGCGAATATACTCCAACCAGCTAACACATGTTTTCCAAACATATAAAACTGAGGAATGTGTGTATGAAAAGTTAATCAGATCAGTTCTTTAAAAAACGCTCCTCATCTTATATGTCGCTGATTTAAGATCCGTGATCAAGACCCGCTTTTTCGCGTCAAAAATATTTAGCTCTCAGCAGATCAAGGTCGCGCGTCTGACCCGTACCACTCTGCAGCGAGGGGGGGGGGGACAGGTTTAAGGTACATGTAAAACAAATCTAATATATTTTAACTTGTTACGTCAGATTAATATATTATCCTCTACAAACCATGAGGTTATTCGGTTAACATTAATAGAATTTAGCAATATTGATCAGAACACATTTCTCTGTTCACAATATCAAGAGTTCAACCTGTCTTCCCCATGCAGTTATGGGCTGAGCTCGACGCTTCAAACAGACATCCTTGAATCGTGAAGAAGCACTGTGATAGGTCAGAACATGGAAACGGGCGGGAGTGTTGATCCCAAATGTACATGAGCGACAGATGGGGAGCGGTTTTGTAGATCTGGTTATAATCATTGGTGAAAAGCCACTGAACGAAAGATAAATGGAGAGCACGTTTGCCATTGACACCGGTACGTATAACTCGCGTATTTCAGTGGCTCCAGCCTTTTTCCAGTTTGCTTTCAAGTAAAAGAGAGTACGTCTTTTTCTAAATAGCTCGGGTTAATATAACCATACTGGGAAATCTTAGCAATATTAACCTCTGGATCTTAAACAGCACTTACCTAAGCCCAATCCGTTTGTATTTTCGACGGCATCTGCACTGATCTCTGCTACAGGTTGGCCAACATTGGTCCTCGTGGAGTATATCTGAGCAGTGTCTGGCTGGAACCCGTAAGCTTCGAACAGACGTGGGGCATACACTCCCATCATGTAAGCCTTGGAGACAAAGTCTGCGTCCATCTCCATATTCTCCGACCGAACTTCACTAGGCGTCTACAGAACAGGGAAAACATAGTACCACATGTTACATAGAGGGGAAAGCCATCTATTTTATAACAGTTCAACATAGAACTAAGAATTAGGCCAAATAAAGCTATGAGCTGTATATTGTCTAACCTCCACCGAGGAACATTTTCTATGACATTTTGAGACCATCTGATAGCAGAAGACTATCAAAATGTGTCTATCCGCGTAATTCTGTCCAGAGCAGCATCCCCAATCTGATGAAACCAGATCTTAAAAAACGCTTCGCATCATACATGTCGTTGATTTAAGATTCAACGACTTTTACGTATGCCACTGTTGGCTCTGTCTCAGGTGGCGCTTCGATTTCGAACTGGTACCTGCTACATTCTCAGAAATATTCAGGGAATAATCCTTGATAGATCAGATTGCACATCCACAAATCAATTTCAGGGATTTTATTTGAAATCCAGGGATAATTTCCTGAAATTCGGGTTTCCCTGAATTAAAGCTAAATTACCTGAATTTTAGGGTATTTTACGTACCTGAATAGGGTCGGCAACTTGCTAATCAGGGTAATAAATTTGCCTGAATTTCAGAAAAAATCGTCTCATTTCCTGAATTCAGGTAACCAGCCCTGAATTTCAGCCAAAATCCCTGAAATTAAGTTGTGGATATACAACTCGGGACCATTACCTGAATATTTCTGAGAATGTACATGCTAGGATTTATGTATTTTGCTCACTCCAATTTCAAACCAAAGATGCAGTCGTATGAAACGCTTAATCTAAAATATGTGCTATTCACAGATGCAGATTCCTCAGGATACATACATGAATATTGTATTGTGGGACCCAATAACCAAGTGTCATACTTCGTTTGATAGACTCGTGCTATTAGTGATTGAAATGTAATATTCAGCGGTTCATTTTGCATTTCCATCATCCCTCAAAGATTTAGGAAACCTGCATTCAATATAAGGTTGATCACCAGGAAAATGAAATCAGAACCATTTAACAGTATACAAAATGTACAGAATTAGCTTTTCCCCCGAGTCATAAAACTGCGAGAACCGGGTCGGTCTACAAATCTTTGGCTAAAATATTTAGTCAGAGGTCCGGGTTACTATAATTGCTTTGAATTACCAGCACATAGTGCGGCCAATTCAGTTTTATTCTGTATTCAATCTGAATCTATATGATTCTAGAGAAGGATGGACACAGTTACCATGTATTATAAATATATGATGGCTTTATTGCGCATGTATGAAATACACGTGAGCTTGGAGGATTCTGCCGTACACGCAGTTTCCCCGTTTGCGCCAAAATCATCCAATCGTGGCAGCGTTAAATGAACCAATCAGGACTAATTAGCTGAGCCAATCAGCTGCGCCTGGTTCAGCTACCTGGCAGAAGTCAGTTTTGCGCTTTTCATTTTCTCTGGAGTCACTGAGCCGATACATATGTCTGATTTACTGCTCTCAGCGCCTTCTCTCACGGAGAGGCAGATATCATATGTAAAACTGATGCTTACATACTATTACTTTGAAATCAGCAAGATTTCGAGTTTTCTAAGGCCTCCCCTGATGAGGATATGCCTGGGATATGTATATATCATAGATATAACCCGAAAATATTCGAAACACTGCTCTGAGCGTACTTAACATGGGTGCATCTATTGCATTATCAGGCAGATGTCGGGTTGAAACACGCAAGGAACGTGGGTGTGTTCATGGACAAATTCTTCTCACATAGACTGAGCTACAAAATCTATCGTCAACACCTTGTTACACTCTTAAAACGCTAATGTTAGATTACATCTAGAGTGATGGAGAAGGGAAAGCACTTAGAAAGTGTTGTATTCACTACTTTTAAGTGTTGGATACAACAGCTTAATATGTTGCATTTAACACTTACATTTTATAAATACAACACTTTCTAAATGCTTTCCCTCTTCCAACACTTTAGATTTTAGATGCTAAATCTAACATTAGCGT
>JAVTVY010016253.1:0-67469 GCA_036873755.1 Hanleya hanleyi
AGTGTACTATAGTTCCGGCAGAATGACCAAAAGCTACCTCCAACACAGGAGAGTTCCAATTGTTGGAGGGGATGTATTCAGAATGTTTTCATCCGCGTTGATGCGGTCTGGCAGCGGTTTTGGCGGTGATTCGGTCTCGGGGAAAAAAGCTTCCGCGGAGAAAAAGTAGTCCCTAGATAAAATGGTACGATGGAGTCGAGTGAGGTATCAAAGTGAAGCATTCGTGAAGGGGCATCTATTGGGCTGGGTGTGGGGTTGAACTATCGGCCTTCTGCGCATGCGCGGTGGCCGAAGGGTATGGAAATAGACGTTTTGGGATGTAGGGGAGTCCCTAATGGGCCGATGGAGTTGAGTGAGGTATCAAAGTGAAGCTTTTGTGAGGGGGCATCTAATGGGCTGGGTGTGGGGTTGACATAGCGGCATTCTGCGCATGCGCGGTGGCCCAAGGGTATGGGAATAGCCGTGTTGGAGCTAGGGGAGCTACTAATGGTCCAATGGAGTTGAGTGAGGTATCAATGTGAAGCCTTTGTGAGGGGGCATCTGATGGGCTGGGTGTGAGGTTGACATAGCGGCATTCTGCGAATACGCGGTGGCCCAAGGGTATGAAAATAGCCGTGTTGGAGCTAGGGGAGCTACTCATGGACCAATGGGGTCGAGTGAGGTATCAAAGTGAAGCATTCGTGAAGGGGCATCTAATGGGCTGGGTGTGGGGTTGAAATATCGGCATTCTGCGCATGCGCGGTGACCCAAGGGTATGAAAATAGCCGTTTTGGGATGTAGGGGAGCCCCTAATGGTCCAATGGGGTCGAGTGAGGTATCCATGTGAAGCATTCGTGAAGGGGCATCTGATGGGTTGGGTGTGCGGTAGGAATATCATTCTGCGCATGCGCAGACGCAATGCGGAGCTCTCGTCCAATCAGAAGCGAGTATTTCGGGGAGACAACTCGATGTGCTTGTACATTCCAGGATAATTATGTAATTAAGGATACAGAGCCCTCCTGCACAAACTTTTACAGACCGTCTAGAATTTGTCTTCATACAGCTAAAAGTATACATGTCTAGACTTGTTGGTGTGTGTTGATGTACTGGGGTTTTTCCTAGACGGCCATGTTTTAAAATGGCTGTGTTTTTAGGCGGCCATGTTTTAAAATGGCTGTGTTTTTAGGCGGCCATCTTTTAAAATGGCTGTGTTTTTAGGCGGCCATCTTTTAAAATGGCTGTGTTTTTAGGCGGCCATCTTTTAAAATGGCTGTGTTTTTAGGCGGCCATCTTTTAAAATGGCTGTGTTTTTAGGCGGCCATCTTTTAAAATGGCTGTGTTTTTAGGCGGCCATCTTTTAAAATGGCTGTGTTTTTAGGCGGCCATGTTGGAAAATGGCTGTGGGTGTGGGGTTGAAATATCGGCATTCTGCGCATGCGTGGTGGCCAGAGGGTATGGAAATAGACGTTTTGGAGCTAGGGGAGCGACTAATGGACCGATGGGGTCGAGTGAGGTATCAAAGTGAAGCAGTCGTGAAGGGGCATCTGATGGACTAGGTGTGGGGTTGAAATATCGGCTTTCTGCGCATGCGCGGTGGCCCAAGGGTATGAAAATAGACGTTTTGGAGCTAGGGGAGCTACTAATGGTCCGATGGGGTCGAGTGAGGTATCGAAGTGAAGCATTCGTGAAGGGCCATCTGGTGGGCTGGGTGTGCGGTAGGAATATCATTCTGCGCATGTGCAGACGCAATGCAGAGCTCTCGTCCAATCAGAAGCGAGTATTTCAAATCCATCACAGATCTCTCGTCCAATCAGAAGCGAGTATTTTGACCCGGTGCATTATGGGACATATCCAAGATGGCGGCACGTATGTTCAAGATGGCGGCACATCCGGTGTCGAACACTGGCCATTTCGTCGGGATTTGGTCACCTAGTGTCGAAAACTGGACCCTGTATGGGTCCCGCTAAACATTTTGGAGCTAGAGGAGTTACTAATGGTCCAGTGGGGTCATATGAGGTATCAATGTGAAGCATTCGTGAAGGGGCATCTGATGGCGTGTTTTGGAAATACGCTCGCTTTTATAGACAGTAACGCCCGTCAACGCTTAGCTTAACGCTTCAACGCCCTGGTGAATTAGCTCAGAAGCTCTGATTTCCATGGATTTGACACCAATTCATCGAAATGCAGCGACGCCCGTCAACGCCCGTCGTTACGCCTTAACGCCCGTCGTTACGCCTTAACGCCCGTCTCAACGCCTTAACGCCCGTCCAAACGCCTTAACGCCCGTTTCAACGCCTTAACACACTTTCTTAATGCTTTAACTCGTTTAATCATGCGTTCAAACAAATGTTGCTTTTGTGCTATTGCTCTGACATACGCCGCTATTTTGGAGCCGCCATGTTGGATCCGCCATTTTGGAACCGCCATCTTGGATATGCCCCATAATGCACCGGGTCAAAATACTCACTTCTGATGAGCTCAAGAGCTCAGGTCCAAGAGCTCTGCCACACGGGAGCTCCTACCACCACCACAGGGCGTTGACGTTCTCGCGCGTGTGAGTGAGTGAGTGAGTGAGTGAGTGAGTGAGTGAGTGAGTGAGCCTCAGGCATGATTGGTATGAGGTGTCATCTTTTAGCAACGTCCGCCAACGCCAACCTTAACGCTTCAACGCCCTGGTGAAATAGCTCAGAAACTCTGATTTTCTAGATATTTCATGGAATTGTCACTAATTCTTCGAAATGCAGTGACGCCCGTCGACGCCCGTCGTTACGCCTTAACGCTCTAACATAACGCCTTAGACGCCATGATATAGACTGGAGAGAGAACAACAGCAACAACAACAACGATGACACATGAGAGAACAACAACAACAAGAAGTTTTTTCATATAGTTTATTTTCCCCAATGTTACAGCATACCCACGCTGGGGAAGCCGCGTTGGGTATGTTTACAACTCAAAAAGACTCTTGCCCAATCAGAGGCCACCATTTGCATCTGTCATATTCGTCCCTGTCCGTTAGATGTATTCTTGTTCAATCAGAAGTCGCCATTTCAGCAAGTTCAATCTTCGACCATGTTCGCTCTGAACCGTTTATTCTAATCATCGTCGGACAGGCCTGGATATTCTTCGGGCAGCATGTCCTGAAACAGTTGTTTGCGCATTCTGATCGCATTTTCCAGAGCCTCGGTGGGTGGTAGCCCCATAGCCTCTTCCAAGTGACGCTTGGTCTTCATGATGGACCTGTGCGTGGGATCGCCTTTCATTTCAAGCGGTAGTAAGGTATACTGTTCATAGATCGCCATGGCTGTTTTCCTGATGCGGGGGCGCATTTGGGTGTACGTCTGTTGTAAATTATCCTTTCCGGCGTCCTCAATCGCTGCAGCGTAAGTATTGATAGCTGCTGTCACAATACGATCCCAGAAGGTAGGTTCTGCCTCACCTTCCACGGACGTATGCTGACTATCTGAGGTCAAGCTCCCCGCATCACTAGATAGACTCTCGGCAATCTCTGTTTCGGAATCAGTCGGTACACTCTCAGCAGTCTCTGTATCAGCACCCGCCTCAACGGACTCCTCAGACTCTTCAATCCCATGTATAGTTTTCTGGTGTCGCATCATATCGTAATGTCTGGTGAACGTGCGTTCGCACTCAGAGCAAGTATAAGACATGTTGACGGTTGAACGTCGACTGTGCGTGTTTTTGGAAATACGCTCGCTTTTATAGACAGTAACGCCCGTCAACGCTTAGCTTAACGCTTCAACGCCCTGGTGAATTAGCTCAGAAGCTGTGATTTCCATGGAATTGACACCAATTCATCGAAATGCAGCGACGGCCGTCAACGTCCGTCGTTACGACTTAAGGCCCGTCTCAACGCCTTAACGCCCGTCTCAACGCCTTAACGCCCGTCTCAACACCTTAACACACTTTCTTAACGCTTTAACGTCGTTTAATGATGCGTTCAAACAAATGTTGCTTTTGTGCTATTGCTCTGACATACGCCGCCATTTTGGAACCGCCATGTTGGATCCGCCATTTTGGAACCGCCATCTTGGATGTGTCCCATAATGCACCGGGTCAAAATACTCGCTTCTGATTGGACGAGAGATCTGTGATGGATTTGAAATACTCGCTTCTGATTGGACGAGAGCTCTGCATTGCGTCTGCACATGTGCAGAATGATATTCCTACCGCACACCCAGCCCATCAGATGGCCCTTCACGAATGCTTCACTTCGATACCTCACTCGACCCCATTGGACCATTAGTAGCTCCCCTAGCTCCAAAAACGTCTATTTTCATACCCTTGGGCCACCGCCCATGCGCAGAATGCCGATATTTCAACCCCACACCCACAGCCATTTTCCAACATGGCCGCCTAAAAACACAGCCATTTTAAAAGATGGCCGCCTAAAAACACAGCCATTTTAAAAGATGGCCGCCTAAAAACACAGCCATTTTAAAAGATGTCCGCCTAAAAACACAGCCATTTTAAAAGGTGGCCGCCTAAAAACACAGCCATTTTAAAACATGGCCGCCTAAAAACACAGCCATTTTAAAACATGGAAAACCCCCAGTACATCAACACACACCAACAAGTCTAGACATGTATACTTTTAGCTGTATGAAGACAAATTCTAGACGGTCTGTAAAAGTTTGTGCAGGAGGGCTCTGTATCCTTAATTACATAATTATCCTGGAATGTACAAGCACATCGAGTTTTCTCCCCGAAATACTCGCTTCTGATTGTACGAGAGCTCCGCATTGCGTCTGCGCATGCGCAGAATGATATTCCTACCGCACACCCAACCCATCAGATGCCCCTTCACGAATGCTTCACATGGATACCTCACTCGACCCCATTGAACCATTAGGGGCTCCCCTACATCCCAAAATGGCTATTTTCATACCCTTGGGCCACCTCGCATGCGCAGAATGCCGATATTTCAACCCCACACCCAGCCCATTAGATGCCCCTTCACGAATGCTTCACTTTGATACCTCACTCTACCCCATTGGTCCATTAGTGGCTCCCCTAGCTCCAACACGGCTATTTTCATACCCTTGGGCCACCGCGCATTCGCAGAATGCCGCTATGTCAGCCCCACACCCAGCCCATCAGATGCCCCCTCACAAAGGCTTCACATTGATACCTCACTCAACTCCATTGGACCATTAGTAGCTCCCCTAGCTCCAACACGGCTATTTCCATACCCCTGGGCCACCGCGCATGCGCAGAATGGCGCTATGTCAACCCCACACCCAGCCCATTAGATGCCCCCTCACTAAAGCTTCACTTTGATACCTCACTCAACTCCATCGGCCCATTAGGGACTCCCCTACATCCCAAAACGTCTATTTCCATACCCTTCGGCCACCGCGCTTGCGCAGAAGGCCGATAGTTCAACCCCACACCCAGCCCATTAGATGCCCCTTCACGAATGCTTCACCTTGATACCTCACTCGACCCCATCGGACCATTTTAGGTAGGGACTACTTTTTCTCCTCGGAAGCTTTTTCCCGAGACCGAATCACCGCCAAAACCGCAGCCAGACCGCATCACCGCGGATGAATACATTCTGAATACATCCCCTCCAACAATTGGAACTCTCCTGTGTTGGAGGTAGCGTTTGGTGATTCTGCCGGAACTATACTGCACTTGACCTCCCCGCCACAAATGACCTCTACATCCGGGGAGAATTGGCGTCTATATCCCTTTTATATACTACTCGCATACACGTTCGAGTTTCTATATCATGAACACTTCAGTCAGACTATAAGTTAGATCATTTTTACTTCTTCCTTTTCCATTCTTATTTGCCTTGTGTAAAACTATAGCGTGTTTCAGTTCAGTTGGCTGTTATATAGATTCGATGGGGATATCGACAGAAATTGCAAAAAAAAATATATATATATAGGAATAATGGTGAACGGTATATACATATAATTAGACCTTCATATATTTTGTACGGGAGACAGGCCCGGATATCGTCAGATAGAGTCATTTGCACTTGCAATTTCGTCTATTATTTTGAGTAATTCTGTGTTTTAAAGCTGGTATTATTCCAGATTTCTTTGCAGTATTTTTCGTGAAAGTTTTTGGCATCTGTGCGTGCTAAAAGTTGAGCTGATTCGTCAGATTTTCGCTGTTCGCGTGGTTTTTTGTCCTTAGATCACCATTTTCCTTGTGTAGATAGGTGGCGCTGTATTGAATATAACATTGTCATACGGGGCTTTTGAGTCTTCGAAAGCACTTAATTATTAATATATAGCGCGGGCTATTTGTAAAACTTTTCACAACTGTCATTATTTTTTTGCTTGTTTGTTTGGTTGAGTGAATTAATCTTTTCTGGAGCTCCCTGGGTGGGAGTTTTGTTGTGCGGCTCCCTAAGTGGGAGTCTTCTAGTGCAAAACCCCACAGTTGTCTGGTTTGAGGGATATTTGATGGTAGATGAATACGTATATTTTCAATAAATTATGAAAATTAATAAATACAAAGGGAAAATATATACATAAAAGAAATGATCCAAAGAAAATAATGATATTGTTTATTTTTCACCATTTGATGAAAATACACGTATTCATTCACCATCAAATATCTCACAAGCCTGGTAATTGCAGTATGGAAAACACTGAAAGTGGGCTGAACGCGGTTTGCTTGGCAAGATGTCCAAGGCCTTTGGCAAAAAAGAAAACCTTGACGATGCGAAGATGTTTCAGAAGGCCTGTATAATTCAGGTCACGTGACTTGGTTGCTGAAGAATCAAACAACGCCCTCACCGTGTATGATACTATTTGAGAAATGACTACATTAACATAAAATATGAATATAAAACGTCTTTCTCTGTCCGACAGGTTTTCAAATCTCACATTTAAATCTTCAGTTTTGCGAGAGAAAAAAACGAAATTTTTAACCGATGATCGTACTCGGTCGAGAAATTTTTTCTCTCTTGCCAGCTTAGTTATTCCAGTATGAGATGAAATTATATAATATTCAGGTGGTTCTGGCTCGAGCTTCCCTTTGGAATCATTCATAGTTCATTTTTCAAAATGTAAAATTAAAATAAAAAGTATTGTACATATGCGTATCCAACCGTTATATGCGATTCAAACACCATTGTGATATGTATTTAATATACATATGAAATCACTGCCGCGAATATTCTTATAATCCAAAAAATTAACTTGATGGTGAATTTTTTAACTTATTCACATCTCAATAGTTTAAAAACTGTACCAAAACATGAATGGATGCCCTTTCCTAATATATGTTTTACTATAACAAAATATACATATTTAATTACACTATTTTTCACCTTAATTAACCTAGAAATTCTCGGCTGGAGGGCTAAGCTGTTCTGGGTTCTCGCCATGGGCCCATTCACACCTCTATCAAGTCTGTGCCATAATCATTCTGATAATGCAATCAACGACGAACTCAAATCCACTTATGACCTATACCCGGTATTTACCAAAACAAGATATTGCGACTATCATCCTGTATTGTTTATATCAAGTTGCATGAATATATGAGGAAATTATCGGACGTATGAATGGAATAAGTGAACATTAACACATTGTCGGCTCACACGATTATTAAATAAACATGTAATTTTGTCATTCACGCTTCGCCAGAGTAAATCTGAGCGCGGACGTCACAGGAAGCATGGTACAGGTGTGTGTATAGATATTTCCAGCATACGCCCTATTCGGCTTGTAGGAGACTATATATCGTGAATCATATATATTACCCGGTTATCTTACGCATTTATACAGTATAGTATAGTAATATATGTTTTCCATCGACAAATCCGCAACCAACATTAAATGTAGTTTCCAGTTCGCGAATAGAGCGGGGTACGACGGCAACACGGCCTATGTGTCAGATATCACTCCGCCTCACGATTCTCTCGCACCTTGAAAAAAACCCGATTTCCTCGCGATTGAAGATTCGCGATCAAGAACGGATCGCGCATGGGTAAACGATTCAAAAGCGATATCGCGAGAGAATGGGGTTTTTTTCAGAAAAAGTTCAATCGTTTTTTCTCATATTTTTTCTCGATATCCTCGCGACTGATTCACCGAGAAAATTGAAGAAAAATCGCGACTGAAGGAAAAACGAATAATGGAAACGATCCCTTAATACACGAGGTAATATGACTTCACGGAATAAGCCGAGCAGTCGCGAATGCCTTCACGAATGCTTCACTTTGATAACTCACTCGACCCAATCGGACCATGCAGCGTATTTGAAGTCTGGGGACTACTTTTTCTCCGCGGAAGCTTTTTCCCGCGATCGCATCACCACCAGACCGCATCACCGCGGATGAATACATTCCCTGCAACAATTGGAACTCTCCTGTGTTGGAGGTGGGTTTTTGGTCATTCTGCCGGAACTTTAGTGACCTTGACCTCTGTGACCTCCCTGTGACCTCCCCAATATGCAAATTTTTTAGGTCAACTTGACTCGTAATGCGGGCTATATACTACTTACGTACATGGTCTTTCAGATCAGAGCGGCGCGCGGCTTAGTTTACAAGAAAAGTCTATCAATTATAACCCTCTAAGTGATTTTTTTCATGTTGTTTAATGTTTTGAGATAGCATACAAAAGCCACGCGCCGCCCTAAAATTAATGGCATGGTGTAGCTGTATACAGGCTTGTTCAGAATAGTGTAGATCCACAGCGGCGCGCCGCTTAGTTCTAAAGAAAAGTGGAAAAATATACCACAACCCATTATTATTATTTTTAAATTTAATTTAATGGCTGGAAATTTATATGTCAAAACAAAACCGCGCGCCGCTCTAAAATTAAAAGTATGGTGTAGCTACATACTTTTTTTCAGATCAGATTAAAATGGGAGCGGCTTAGTTTAGACGAAAAGTTCATTAATTATACCCCTTTTCACGATATATTTTTTTCATATTTCTTAATCTTTCGAAATAGCATGTAAAAAAACGAAGCCGCGCGCCGCTCTGAAATTAAGGGTATGGTGTAGCTACGTACGTGGTCTTTCAAAACAGAGTAAAATGGGCGCGGCGCGCGGCTTAGTTTAGACGAAAAGTTCATTAATTATACCCCTTTTCATGATATATTTTTTTCATATTTTTTAATCTTTCGAAATAGCATATAAAAAAAACCAAGCCGCGCGCCGCTCTGAAATTAAGGGCTTGGTGTAGCTACGTACGTGGTCTTTCAAAACAGAGTAAAATGGGAGCGGCGCGGCTTAGTTTAGACGAAAAGCTCACTAATTATACCCCTTTTCATGATACATTTTTTTCATATTTTTTAATCTTTCGAAATAGCATGTAAAAAAACGAAGCCGCGCGCCGCTCTGAAATTAAGAGTATGGTGTAACTACGTACGTGGTCTTTCAAAACAGAGTAAAATGGGAGCGGCGCGCGGCTTCGTTCAGACGAAAAGTTCATTAATTATACCCATTTTCATGATATATTTTTTTCATATTTTTTAATCTTTCGAAATAGTATATAAAAAAAACAATGCCGCGCGCCGCTCTGAAATTAAGGGTATGGTGTAGCTACGTACGTGGTCTTTCAAAACAGAGTAAAATAGGAGGGGCGTGCGGCTTAGTTTAGACAAAAACTTCATTAATTATACCCATTTTCATGATATATTTTTTTCATATTTTTTAATCTTTCGAAATAGCATATAAAAAAAACGAAGCCACGCGCCGCTCTGAAATTAAGGCTATGGTGTAGCTACGTACGTGGTCTTTCAAAACAGAGTAAAATGGGAGCGGCGCGCGACTTAGTTTAGACGAAAAGTTCATCAATTAAACCCATTTTCATGATACATTTTTTTCATATTTTTTAATCTTTCGAAATAGTATATAAAAAAAACAATTCTGCGCGCCGCTCTTGAAATTAAGGGTATGATGTAGCTACGTACGTGGTCTTTCAAAACAGAGTAAAATAGGAGCGGCGCGCGGCTTAGTTTAGACGAAAAGTTCATTAATTATACCCCTTTTCATGATATATTTTTTCGTGTTTTTTAATCTTTCGAAATAGCATATAAAAAAAACGAAGCCACGCGCCGCTCTGAAATTAAGGGTATGGTGTAGCTACGGACGTGGTCTTTCAAAACAGAGTAAAATCGGAGCGGCGCGCGGCTTAGTTTAGACGAAAAGTTCATCAATTAAACCCCTTTTCATGATACACTTTTTTCACATTTTTTAATCTTTCGAAATAGTATGTAAAAAAACGAAGCCGTGCGCCGCTCTGAAATTAAGGGTATGGTGTAGCTACGTACGTGGTCTTTCAAAACAGAGTAAAATTGGAGGGCGCGCGGCTTAGTTTAGCCCTCTCAGGACCGAATTAATTCTACCGGAAGGAAAAATCTGATATTATGAGAAAATGATCCCCTTGGCCAAATATAATCAATTTCACAAAAAAAAAATTGCCCCTGCTGCCCGCAAAGGATTCTGGGAACGTTGCAAATTTGCAACGTTAGCCATAAAAGTCAGCTATAATTTTTCCCAAAAAAAGAAAATACAGTTTTCTATGTCTTTATAAATAAGTCATTTGATATGAAAGTTGCTATAAAGACGAAACAGGTTTGAAATTCGTGTTGTGTGGGATCAAAATCTCCCTTTACAGCAGTGAGGCCACCTCACAACTGGGCAAATGTTGCAAATATGCAACAACTAATAGGACACCTGAGGTCAAACGTTGCAAATTCGCAACAACAGAAAAAAAACAATTTCTGGGAAAATAACTATGAACAATTTTACTTATTATACAGCATCTACTCTATCTATACTAATTCCTCTTATTACCTATGCGGTACAATATTGATTATGACAGAGGGTTCTTGTGATATTTACCTTAATTCGGCAAGTGCACAACCAGATTTCTTCTCACATGGAAGCTGCCATATTGAAAGGATTCTAACTACGCCACCTGGTGAGCTGAGTATGAACTCTAGGTTGCAAAAGAGCAACAATGTCCTTCAGTGTTACCTAAATACATATAACATGAAAAACCATATTCATGGATAAATAGCTAATTGGCTAATGAGCTGTTGCTAATTTGCAACACGCGCCTGGAGAGGTTTAGACGAAAAGTTCATTAATTATATCCCTTTTCATCATATATTTTTTTCATATTTTTTAATCTTTCGAAATAGCATGTAAAACAAAGAAGCCGCGCGCCGCTCTGAACTTAGGGGTATGGTGTAGCTACCTACGTGGTCTTTCAGATCAGATTAAAATCGGAGCGGCGCGCGGCTTATTTTAGACGAAAAGTTAATTAATTATACCCCTTTTCATGATATTTTTGTTCATATTTTTTAATCTTTCGAAATAGCATATAAAAAAACGAAGCCGCGCGCCGCTCTGAAATTAAGGGTATGGTGTAGCTACGTACGTGGTCTTCCAAAACAGAGTAAAATGGGAGGGCGCGCGGCTTAGTTTAGAGGAAAAGTTCATTAATTATACCCATTTTCATTATTTATTTTTTCCATATATTTTAATCTTTCGAAATAGCATATAAAAAAACAAAGCCGCGCGCCGCCCTGAAATTAAGGGTATGGTGTAGCGACGTACGTGGTCTTTCAAAACAGAGTAAAATGGGAGCGACGCGCAGCTTAGTTTAGACGAAAAGTTCATTAATTATACCCATTGTCATGATTTATTTTTTTCATATTTTTTAATCTTTCGAAATAGTATATAAAAAAAAGCAAAGCCGCGCGCCCCTCTGAAATTAAGGGTATGGTGTAGCTACGTACATGGTCTTTCAGATCAGATTAAAATCGGAGCGACGCGCGTCTTAGTTTAGACGAAAAGTTCATTAATTTTAACCCGTTTTTCGATATATTTTTTCCATATTTTTTAATCATTCGAAATAGTATATAAAAAAAACGAAGCCGCGTGCCGCTCTGAAATTGGGGGTACGGTGTAGCTACGTATACGTGGTCTTTCAAAACAGAGTAAAATGAGAGCGGCGCGCGGCTTATTTTAGACGAAAAGTTCATTAATTATACCACTTTCCATGATATATTTTTTTCATATTTTTTAATCTTTCGAAATAGCATGTAAAAAAACGAAGCTGCGCGCCGCTCTGAAATTAAGGGTATGATGTAGCTACGTACGTGGTCTTTCAAAACAGAGTAAAATGGGAGCGTCGCGCGGCTTAGTTTGGACGAAAACTAAATTAATTATACCGATTTTCATGATATATTTTTTCCATATTTTTAATCTTTCGAAATAGCATATAATAAAAACGAAGCCGCGCGCCGCTCTGAAATTAAGGGTATGGTGTAGCTACGTACGTGGTCTTTCAAAACAGAGTAAAATGGGAGCGACACGCGGCTTAGTTTAGACGAAAAGTTCATTAATTATACCCCTTTTCATGATATATTTTTTTCATATTTTTTAATCTTTCGAAATAGCATATAAAAAAAACGAAGCCGCGCGCCGCTCTGAAATTAAGGGTATGGTGTAGCTACGTACGTGGTCTTTCAAAACAGAGTAAAATGGGAGCGGCGCGCGGCTCAGTTTAGACGAAAAGTTCATTAATTATACCCCTTTTCATGATATATTTTTTCATGTTTTTTAATCATTCGAAATAGCATATAAAAAAAACGAAGCCGCGCGCCGCTCTGAAATTAAGGGTATGGTGTAGCTACGTACGTGGTCTTTCAAAACAGAGTAAAATGGGAGCGGCGCGCAGCTTAGTTTAGACCAAAAGTTCATCAATTATACCCATTGTCATGATTTATTTTTTTCATATTTTTTAATCTTTCGAAATAGTATATAAAAAAAAACAAAGCCGCGCGCCCCTCTGAAATTAAGGGTATGGTGTAGCTACGTACATGGTATTTCAGATCAGATTAAAATCGGAGCGGCGCACGTCTTAGTTTAGACGAAAAGTTCATTAATTTTACCCCGTTTCTCGATATATTTTTTCCATATTTTTTAATCATTCGAAATAGTATATAAAAAAAAACGAAGCCGCGGGCCGCTCTGAAATTAGGGGTACGGTGTAGCTACATATACGTGGTCTTTCAAAACAGAGTAAAATGAGAGCGGCGCGCGGCTTAGTTTAGACGAAAAGTTCATTAATTATACCCATTTTCATGATACATTTTTTTCATATTTTTTAATTTTTTGAAATAGCATGTAAAAAAACCAAGCCACGCGCCGCTCTGGAATTAAGGGTATGGTGTAGCTACGTTCATGGTATTTCAGATCAGATGAAAATCGGAGCGGCGCGAGTCTTAGTTTAGACGAAAAGTTCATTAATTTTACCCCGTTTCTCGATATATTTTTTCCATATTTTTTAATCATTCGAAATTTTATATAAAAAAAACGAAGCCGCGGGCCGCTCTGAAATTGAGGGTATGGCGTAGCTAACTACTTGGTTTTTCAAATCAGATTAGAATCGGAGCGGCGCGCGGCTTAGTTTACACGAAAAGTTCATTAATTATACCTATTTTCAGGATATATTTTTTCCATATTTTTTAATCTTTCGAAATAACATGTAAAAAAACGAAGCTGCGCGCCGCTCTGAAATTAAGGGTATGGTGTAGATACGTACGTGGTCTTTCAAAACAGAGTAAAATGGGAGCGGCGCGCGGCTTAGTTTAGACGAAAAGTTCATTAATTATACCACTTTTCATGATATATTTTTTCATGTTTTTTAATCATTCGAAATAGCATATAAAAAAAACAAAGCCACGCGCCGCTCTGAAATTAAGGGTATGGTGTAGTTACGTACGTGGTCTTTCAAAACAGAGTAAAATGGGAGCGGCGCGCAGCTTAGTTTAGACGAAAAGTTCATTAATTATACCCATTGTCATGATTTATTTTTTTCATATTTTTTAATCTTTCGAAATGGTATATAAAAAAAGGAAAGCCGGCCGCGCGCCCCTCTGAAATTAAGGGTATGGTGTAGCTACGTACATGGTATTTCAGATCAGATTAAAATCGGAGCGGCGCGCGTCTTAGTTTAGACGAAAAGTTCATTAATTTTTCCCCGTTTCTCGATATATTTTTTCCATATTTTTAGCTCATCTGGGCCGAAGGCCCGATGGGCTTATGTCATGGCCTGACTGTCCGTCGTCCGTCGTGCGTCGTGCGTCGTCCGTAAACATCTTCTTCTCTGAAACCGCTTGGCCGATTAAGCTGAAACTTGGCATGCATGTTCCCCCAAATGAGGACACCAGAATTTGTTCATGCCATGTCGATACGATTTTAAATATGGCCGCCATGGCGGCCATCTTGAATTTGCCATTGAAACATTGTTATCGCGATTTCTCAGGAACTACTGCATAGATCTTTCTCAAATTTGGTACACAGGTTCCCCTTGGGGTCTAGTTGTGCAAGATACCTGTTGTGGTCTGATTCACAAATCCAATATGGCCACTAGGCGGCCATCTTGGATTTCCCCATGAAAAATTGTTATTGCAATTTCTCAGGAACTACTTTGTGGATCTTCCTCAAATTTGGTACACAGGTTCCCCTTGGGGTCTAGTTGTGCAAGATACCTTTTCTGCTCTGATTCGAACATCCAATATGGCCACCAGGCAGCCATCTTGGATTTCCCTATGAAACTTCGTTATCGTGATTTATCAGGAAGTACTGCATGGATCTTTCTCAAATTTGATACACAGGTTCCCCTTAGTGTCTATTTGTGCAAGATGCTTTTGTGGTCTGATTCAGAAATCCAATATGGCCACCAGGCGGCCATCTTGGATTTCGAGATGAAACATTGTTATCTCGATTTCTCAGGAAGTACTGCATGGATCTTTCTCAAATTTGGTACAGAGGTTCCCCTTGGGGTCTAGTTGTGCAGGATACAATTTGTGGTCTGATGGAAAAATCCAATATGGCCACCAGGCGGCCATCTTGAATTTGCCAGTGAAATCTTGTCATCATTATCTTTCGTTAACTACTGCATGGATCTTTCTCAAATTTGGTACACAGGTTCCTCTTGGGGGTCTAGTTGTGCAAGATACCTTTTCTGCTCTGATTCGAACATCCAATATGGCCACCAGGCGGCCATCTTGGATTTCCCTATGAAACTTCGTTATCATGATTTATCAGGAAAACCGCATGGATCTTTCTCAAATTTGATATACAGGTTCCCCTTGGGGTCTAGTTGCGCGAGATACAATTTGCGGTCTGATTGAAAAATCCAATATGACCACCAGGCGGCCATCTTGGATTTCCAGATGAAACATTATCGCGATTTCTCAGGAACTACTGCATGGATCGTTCTCAAATTTGGTACAGAGGTTCCCCTTGGGGTCTAGTTGCGCGAGATACAATTTGCGGTCTGATTGAAAAATCCAATATGACCACCAGGCGGCCATCTTGGATTTCCAGGTGAATTTTTATCGCGATTTCTCAGGAACTACTGCATGGATCTTTCTCAAATTTGGTACAGAGGTTGCCCTTGGGGTCTAGCTGTGCAGCATACCATATATGGCCTGAATGAAAAATCCAATATGGCCACCGCATCTTGGATTTCCCCATGAAATTTTGTTATCGTAAATTCTTAGGATATTATTGCATGGATGTTGATACACAGGTTCCCCTTGTGGTCCAGTTGTGCAAGATACCTTTTTTTGGTTCATTTCGAAAATCCAATATTGCCGCATCTTGAATTTCCCATGAAACTTTATCATAAAATCTCAGGAAATAACTGCATGGATCATTTTATAGTGTTCAGGGGGGACAACACAAGTTAGAAACTCATCTATTGCAGTTATTTAGTAAAAATTTCTCACAGCTACTTTCTCCAGTTACAGACAGATGACCTACAGTGCCGTGGCACTATCTTTTACATCTTCGCAGACAGATAGGGGTATGTCTTGGTTAGGCCATACCTCACCAGAGATTACTTTCATTGGAAAAATGTCCTGTTACATCTCATTGCCATCGTAACAACCCAGTCGCACATATTTCGTACTCGACATGTCTCCCCCTGGTGCATATACCCACAAAATATTGGAATCGTAGGTTAAAAACTGTCCAATGTACTGTCCGGACACGAAGTGGACAGACGGACGAACGACTGCAATCACATAATAAAAATTGGTTCTGGTTATTGCTTATACAGCTTACTGACAATCACACATTATATTTTGCTATAATTGCCTTTATTCCATAACCTCCAATTACAATCATGAATTTGCAGCTTGACCTCCTGTGAAATCGACTATGTTGCCATTTTGTTCAGGAGAGACAACGCAAGTTAGAAAATCATCTATTGCAGTTCTTCAGTAAAAATTTCTCGCAGCCACTTTCTCCAGTTATAGCCAGATGAGCGCTACAGTGCCGTGGCACTATCTTTTAATCATTCGAAATAGTATATAAAAAAAAACGAAGCCGCGGGCCGCTCTGAAATTAGGGGTACGGTGTAGCTACGTATACGTGGTCTTTCAAAACAGAGTAAAATGAGAGCGGCGCGCGGCTTAGTTTAGACGAAAAGTTCATTAATTATACCCATTTTCATGAAACATTTTTTTCATATTTTTTAATCTTTTGAAATAGCATGTAAAAAAAACAAGCCGCGCGCCGCTCTGGAATTAAGGGTATGGTATAGCTACGTTCATGGTCTTTCAGATTAGAGTAAAATCGGAGCGCCGCGCGGCTTAGTTTAGACGAAAAGTTCATTAATTATACCACTTTCCATGATATATTTTTTTCATATTTTTTAATCTTTCGAAATAGCATGTAAAAAAACGAAGCTGCGCGCCGCTCTGAAATTAAGGGTATGATGTAGCTACGTACGTGGTCTTTCAAAACAGAGTAAAATGGGAGCGGCGCGCGGCTTAGTTTAGACGAAAAGTTCATTAATTATACCCCTTTTCATGATATATTTTTTTCATATTTTTTAATCCTTCGAAATAGCATATAAAAAAAACGAAGCCGCGCGCCGCTCTGAAATTAAGGGTATGGTGTAGCTACGTACGTGGTCTTTCAAAACAGAGTAAAATGGGAGCGGCGCGCGGCTTAGTTTAGACGAAAAGTTCATTAATTATACCCCTTTTCATGATATATTTTTTTCATATTTTTTAATCTTTCGAAATAGCATATAAAAAAACGAAGCCGCGCGCCGCTCTGAAATTAAGGGTATGGTGTAGCTACATACTTGGTTTTTCAGATCAGATTAAAATCGGAGCGGCGCGCGGCTTAGTTTAGACGAAAAGTTCATTAATTATACCCCTTTTCATGATATATTTTTTCGTGTTTTTTAATCTTTCGAAATAGCATATAAAAAAAACGAAGCCGCGCGCCGCTCTGAAATTAAGGGTATGGTGTAGCTACGTACGTGGTCTTTCAAAACAGAGTAAAATGGGAGCGACGCGCGGCTTAGTTTAGACGAAAAGTTCATTAATTATACCCATTTTCATGATTTATTTTTTTCATATTTTTTAGTCTTTCGAACTAGTATATAAAAAAAACAAAGCCGCGCGCCACTCTGAAATTAAGGGTATGGTATAGCTACGTACATGGCCTTTCAGATCAGATTAAAATCGGAGCGGCGCGCGTCTTAGTTTAGACGAAAAGTTCATTAATTTTACCCGGTTTCGTGATATATTTTTTTCATATTTTTTAATCATTCGAAATAGTATATAAAAAAACGAAGCCGCGCGCCGCTCTGAAATTAGGGGTACGGTGTAGCTACGTACGTGATCTTTCAAAACAGATTAAAATGAGAGCGGCGCGCGGCTTAGTTTAGACGAAAACTTCATTAATTATACCCATTTTCATGATACATTTTTTTCATATTTTTTAATCTTTCGAAATAGCATGTAAAACAACCAAGCCGCGCGCCGCTCTGGAATTAAGGGTATGGTGTAGCTACGTGCATGGTCTTTCAGATCAGATTAAAATCGGAGCGGCGCGCGGCTTAGTTCACACGAAAAATTCATTAATTATAGCCGTTTTCATGATATATTTTTTCCATATTTTTTAATATTTCGAAATAGCATGTAAAAAAACGAAGCCGCGCGCCGCTCTGAAATTAAGGGTATGGTGTAGCTACGAACGTGGTCTTTCAAAGCAGAGTAAAATGGGAGCGGCGCGCGGCTTAGTTTAGACGAAAAGTTCATTAATTATACCCCTTTTCATGATATATTTTTTCCATATTTTTTAATTTTTCGAAATAGCATATAAAAAAAACGAAGCCGAGCGCCGCTCTGAAATTGAGGGTATGGCGTAGCTACATACTTGGTTTTTCAGATCAGATTAGAATCGGAGCGGCGCGCGGCTTAGTTTACACGAAAAGTTCATTAATTATACCTATTTTCATGATATATTTTTTCCTTATTTTTTAATCTTTCGAAATAACATGTAAAAAAACGAAGCCGCGCGCCGCTCTGAAATTAAGGGTATGGTGTAGCTACGTACTTGGTCTTTCAAAACAGAGTAAAATGGGAGCGGCGCGCGGCTTAGTTTAGGCGAAAAGTTCATTAATTATACCCCTTTTCATGATATATTTTTTCTATATTTTTTAATCTTTCGAAATAGCATATAAAAAAAACGAAGCCGCGCGCCCCTCTGACATTAAGGGTATGGTGTAGCTACGTACGTGGCCTTTCAAAACAGAGTAAAATAGGAGCGGCGCGCGGCTTAGTTTAGACGAAAAGTTAATTAATTATACCAATTTTCATGATGTATTTTTTACATATTTTTTAATCTTTCGAAATAGTATATAAAAAACGAATACGCGCGCCGCTCTGAAATTAAGGGTATGGTGTAGCTACATACTTGGTTTTTCAGATCAGATTAAAATCGGAGCGGCGCGCGGTTTAGTTTAGACGAAAAGTTCATTAATTATACCCGTTTTCATGATATATTTTTTTCATATTTTTTAATCTTTCGGAATAGTATATAAAAAAATCAAAGCCGCGCGCCGCTCTGAAATTAAGGGTATGGTGTAGCTACATACTTGGTTTTTCAGATCAGATTAAAATCCGAGCGGCGCGCGGCCTAGCTTAGACGAAAAGTCAATCAATTATACCTCCCCTTATAAAAATGTACCATGGTGTACCATGGATTATGTCTCAAAGTACCGTGGTACACCATGGTACAACCTGGTACAGGCATGGTACAACCTAGTACAGGTATGGTACAGCCTGGTAGAGGCATGGTACACCACGGTAAATCTATTGTATTACCATGGTACATGCATGGTAAATCCATGGTACAATGTCCCAAAGTACCATGGTACTTTCAGCATGGTACACCATGGTACATTTTTATAAGGGTCTCTTTATAATTTATATTTTTTTACTGTTTCTAGATAGTAAATAAAACAAACACAGCCGGGCGCCGTTCTGAAATTAATGCAATGACGTGGCTGCATACAGGCTTGTTCAGAATAGCGTAGATCCACAGCGGCGCGCCGCTTAGTTTTAAAGAAAAGTCGAGAAATATCCAAGCCCTTATTATTATTTTTTTAATTTACTTTAAAGGCTGGAAATTTATGTCAAAGCAAAACCGCGCACCGCAATAAACTTAATGGTATGGTGTAGCGCAGCTTAGTTTAGACGAAAATTCAATCAATTATACCTCACTTTATAATACGTATTTTTATTTTTTTTACTGTTTCGAGATAGTATATAAAAAAGACAAAGCCGCGCGTCGCTCTAAAATTAAAGGTATGGTGTAGCTAGGTATATGGTCTTTCAGATCAGATTAAAATCGGAGCGGCGCGCGGCTTAGTTTAGAAGAAAATTCTATCAATTATAGCCCTGTAAGTAATTTTATTTTATATTGTTTAATGTTTTGAGATAGCATACAAAAACAAACAAAGCCGCGCGCGCCCTAAAATGAATGGCATGGTGAAGCTGTATACAGGCTTGTTCAGCATAGTGTAGATTCTCAGCGGCGCGTCCCTTAATTTAGACGAAAAGTTCATTAATTATACCCATTTTCATGTTATATTTTTTTCATATTTTTCACTCTTTCGAAATAGTATATAAAACAAACAAAGCCGCGCGTCGCTCTAAAATTAAGGATATGGTGTAGCTACGTACGTGGTCTTTCAGAACAGAGTAAAATAGGAGCGGCGCTCGGCTTAGTTTAGACGAAAAGTCAATCAATTATACCTCTCTTTATAATATATATATATTTTTTTTTTTTTACTGTTTCGAGATAGCAAATAAAAAACCCCGTGCGCCGCTCTAAAATTAAGGGTATGGTGTAGCTAGGTATATGGTCTTTCAGATGAGATTAAAATCGGAGCGGCGCGCGGCTTAGTTTAGAAGAAAAGTCTATCAATTATAACCCTCTAAGTAATTTTCATATTGATATGTGAAAAAACAAAACCGCGCGCCGCTCTAAAATTAACGGTATGGTGTAGCTACGTGCATGGTCTTTCAGAATATAGTAAAATCAGAGCGGCGCGCATTTTAGTTTACACGAAAAGTCCATTAATTATACCCCTTTACATGATATGTGACTAATCGGCATTTCATATGTCGAATATCCATTGAATATCCAATATCAAACGAATATCCATCGAATATCCAACGAATATCAAATGAATATCCAACGAATATCCACTGAATATTTTTGAATATTTAACCTTTGTAAACCGAACCTGTGAGATCCGGATGTCCAATGTCCAATATCCAATAGCAAACCCACTTCACACAGCTAGTTTTGGCACTGTTTCCGACAGTGTGCCTGAGACAAATCCTACGACAAACCGAGATATGACGATTGTGACGTGAAGAGTGATGAAGCTGCCATCAAAAGCATAAATGTCAACAGCTTTAGCGTAAATAACTTGGTTATAGTCCAAGCCCAAAAATACAGAAAATACGAGAGCAAATGACCATATTATAAGCTGCGTCGGCCATCGTGCAAAGTGGTCGATCTCTGTAGCTACTTGTCTCCATCATTTTGGTTGACCATCTTCAGTTCTGTGTGCGTTTTCTTCCAAGGGCTGAGGTGGCAGATGTACGAGTGGCTTGTTCTCGGGGTCCGATGTCTCAAATATGCGCACAAAACCCACAGCGAATAAGTCAACTGTTCCGGTAGTTAGAGCTGAATATAGCATGAAGCCAGATAGATCTCGTTGACTATCCTCTTCCAATGATCTGTTCGAAAAGCAACGACGATACACAAAGAAAGTTAACAACGGACTCAAACCAAACGATGTTTCCAGCAGAGAGACCGCCTTCCCACGATGATTGCCCCTGAAATTTGTTGCGACAACGGTTACCATGCTCAGGTTTACAAAAGCACTCCCAAGACCTGATGTGAAAGAGAGTATTTTAACCCTATCTGGCCTGGGCGATTTGGGGTGTATCGCAGCCTGGGGGGGGGGGGCGAAAAGTGCCCCCCCTATATATTTTCGCTATCGCTAAGGCTAGAGGGCTGAAACTTACCACACTATATCTTTGGGTCAAGCTCTACCAGAAAATGTAAAAAAATCCAAGATGGCCACCATGATGACGTCACTGTGACGTCATTTTCAAAAAGAGCATTTTTGGGCGATTTTCGGTCAAAATTGTCTATTTTTTTGATTTTTGTTTTTTCTTCGCAAAAACTGCCTGATAAATTAGTAAATAATAATCTGATATGAAATAAAATAAGTGTTACCCACTTTTCCGTAGATAAAAGCAAAAATTTTGAAGAAATATGATGAAAGCATAACTTTTTCTGGTATCCCACATGGCCGCCATTTTGAATTTACCCATGATCCTCTGCTCGTGGGGTTATGCAAATAGGCTCAAAATGACCCCAATACGATACCCTATAATGTCACGAATGTTTCAGCTCTCCATTTTTTGGCGTTTCGGAGATATCGCAGAAAGTTTGGTAGGAGGGCATTTTGGCCCCTCTCCCCAGGCCTGGTAGGGTTAATGGGGGAAGGGAGGGAGGGGGAACAAATCAGGGGTGTTTTTTGGTGAAGCTAAGACATATGTTTCAGAAAAATGCATCGAATCGCGTTGAATCAACTTGCTGAATTTTTGCGTAATTTTTGAAGAAATATGGCGAAAACATCACTTTTCTGGTACCCCCACATGGCCGCCATTTTGAATTTACCCATGATCCTTTGCTCGGGGGGTCATGCAAATAGGCTCAAAATGACCCCAATATGATAATCGAAAAAGTCACGGAGTTTCAGCTCTCGATGTTTTGTCGTTCTGGAGATACAAGCAAAAAACCAACAGGAGGGGGGCGGAAAGTGCCCCCCCCAGGTCAGGTAGGGTTAAGCAAGCGGCACAATATATGTTTCGTTCAGTACTTAGTATATCGACATATATCAATTGTATATAATATACAGTAGCAGACTGCAACACGTAGAATCAATATAACATATTCTCAACGAATGGATTGATAGTACACTCTCAGAAATATTCAGGGAATAATCCTGAATAGTTCAGGTTGCAGTCACAACTCAATTTCAGAGATTTTACCTGAAATCCAGGGAAAATTTCCTGAAATTCAGGTATATCAACCATGTATTAAATTTTTACGTACCTGAATGGGATCAGGAACTTACTAATCAGGGTGATAAATGTGCCTGAATTTTAGGGGAAATCCTGTCATTCAGGGATGTTTTTCCTGAAATGCAGGTAATCAGCCCTGAATTTCAGCCAAAATTCCTGAAATTCTGCTGTGGATATACAACCTGATCAGTTCAGGACCCTTACCTGAGTATTTCTGAGAGTGTACCTGTACTTGACCGAAATACAGAATCTCTTTAATATTTTCCCTTTATATAGCACGGATCTATACATTGCAACCAGCAACTGGTTTCATATAATATTGTTATTATGCCTATCAATGCCTGTCGAATAAATGAATTGGTCAAGTTTGACATGTCTTCAAAACTATTTTGTTAGTTACGAAATATAAATCCCATGACGTACAATGTATATACCCTGTGAAGAACACCAGAAGCTGTTGCATGAATACAAAAAAATTATATGTATGAGCATCCGCAGCTCACCTATTCTAAATCTCGCATTAACCGACGATGTTGAACATCACAACCGTTAATGTCACTATCGACGCTTTTGTCCGTCTATAGTCTTCTGAGGTTTCTGCGAGATTCCATAACCTAATTTTCGTCGTTAAGCAACCTCGCTACTATGACACTCTGTTTTTGCGAGTGAGAAATCATTCCAGCATCATTCACACTAAACTTTCGGCATCGCGATTAAGTTTATAGGCGGGACAAGACACCATCTGTCACCAATATATTCATCACCCCGGCAATCCCGGTATTCTTTGGTCATGCTTTCGCAAGGGCCGCGATTTAGAATAGAATAGAATTCAAATATCACCTAATCTCTGCCAGACCAAAGTGATAATTCAACAATTTGAGAAAGATTATTAGAAATCATAAAATAGTACCTAAAATCAAGTAATACGCATACATGGATATGGGATACTCGTGGTGGATTGCTTTGTAGAAAGTTGACATCCAGACGAGAGTGTAGCCCCCAGAGCGGAGGACTATTCCCACAGTTGTTGTCGTTCCTGCTCCGCATCTGTTGAACACGGCAGCAGGAACTGGGCTCAACAGTGTACCGAAAGCCATTATAGGAAGCAACAGCTCGGCTGCAAGAGAGAAAGTCATAAGTAGAATTAAACGAACTAATAAAGAAAATATTATTCTTCATGTTAATTCTGAAAGGTTAAGCCGAAGTAGATAATACAAACGATCCCATTCTGTTCATGTGGTTGGGGCCATAATTTTATACAGTATTACCCTCTCATTCCGAAATTCACCGATCGCCGTAGAATATCACCCTGACGATCCGAAAATGATGTGTAATATCACCGTCCCATTCCGCAATTCACTGATCGTCGTAAAATATGGAGAGAGAGATAGACAAATAAGCAGCCAGAGGATGCTAGGCCCCCCGCCAAAATGGCAGCAATATTTATAAGCGTTGTCGGTCTCAGGGGATATTCATGGGGGTGGCAACAGCTACTTCACAGGCGTAAGAAGCAGAAGGGTCTTTCCACCTTCCCAGGTTTTGAGATCAACTCAGAATGGCTGACTGAATGTTGCTTGCTACTGTAATATATTTCCCTTACGGTGTAGCATGAAAATTATGTAACCGAAATGCAACCCCAAGAGACAACTCATGGCATATTATCTGCAAACTAAATTTGACCAGAATATGAAGGCATCCTCAACCTATTGCCCGGAAACCAAATTTAGACTTGGCCACCAGGAGTCACCACCTGTAGGCGCAAGCAGGCAAAACGCAATCCCAAATGACATCTCATGTCTGTGTCATGGTGTCGGCATATGAACTGTGAGAAGGATCTAAAGAGGGGTCCTCAAGTCATTGCCGGTACTAGATGCCCACCGGTGTTCATGTTATTTGGGGCGGATCACATATGAATACAAAATTTGAGAAGAATTTGATGAGCAGTTGCCAAATTATTGCCCGGAAACAAATTTTTCCACCAGGAGGCGCCACCTGTAGGCAGAAGCGAGAAAAATACAATCCCAAGGGACATGGTATCGTGGTGTCATGTTATCTGCATACCAAATTTGAGAAGAATCCGACAAGGGTCCTCAAGTTATTGCCCGGAAACCAAATTTAGATTTTGACACGAGGTGGCGCCACCCCTAGTCAGTGAAATGCATTATCAAGCGACATCTTATGTCACGGTACATTCATACCAAATAGGAGGTTGCATCCGATGGGCGGTTCTCAAGTTATTACCTGGAAACAAATTTGTGATGTTGCCACCAGGTGGCGCCACCTGTGAGTGCAAGTGAGTGAAAGGCAATCCCAACCAACATCTCCTGGCATGGTACATGCATGCCAAATTTGAGAAGAATCCGATGCGCCGCAGCGTTTCTCATGTTACCCAGAAAGGTAGGATATTTCAAAGAAATTCGACCAAGTGTTTCTAAGTTATCACTTGCAGCACGAAATAATGGAATGAACTCTAGTGGCGCCACCTCCGGGCGGATTTTGCTGAAACGCATCACCAACGATGTTTTGTCGCAGGGAATGCATTTGCTGTATTTCGAAAGTTATCGCGCACGAAGGATTTGAACAAACATGGACGGACATGCACTAAAGATTGGAATAAGACCCAGTGTCGCCACCTACAGGCGAATCTTTGTGAAACGTAATACCAACCGACGTCTTGTCGGAAAGAAAGCAGATGCCAAATTTCGGAGGAATCCGACAAAGCATTTACGAGTTATCGCTTACGAAGTATTTTCACGGAAATCCACGGACAAGCACAGAAGATTGGAACAAGCGGCAGTGGCGCCACCTTCAGGCGGATCTTGCTGAAATGCAATACCAACCGGCGTCTTGTCGCAAAGAATGCCGATGCCAAATTTTGGAGGAATCCGATAAAGCATTAGGAAGTTATCGCTTGCGAAGTATTTGAACAGACATGCACGGACATGCACGGACACATAGAAGCAAGAACCATTTTAAAGTCCCCGGCCGCGTTGCGGCGGGGGACAATAAATATGACCCTGATTACCGAAGATTGCCGAATGATCTGGAATATCACCCATTCGCGACTGATCGGCCTATTCCGTTGAAGTCATAGTGCCTCGCGCATTAATAACTTATTCTCCCTGATCAGGAGATAAACTATATATCTAAAGAAATTGAATATTCCCTTGAGTCTACCTCCAAACGATCTCGTGCAATTTGCGGTGTTTCTCCTGGCTTTTCATCTCAAGCCCACCTCCATGGCAACGGAAGTCATACTGCGGGCTCTTGTGATTATATTTTCTCTCAGGGCGATAATCACCTTAGATAAAGGGCACTATGTCTATAGTGTAAATATATTTTGTGGAAACATATATTTTACTACCTCATGCTGGACAGATTAAACACCATTAAGCTACCATTAAAACTGCATTAAAGCACCAATATGCATTATTTTATCTCATTAATTTTTGTTAATACGCCAATTTAAAGGGCTGAAATGCTACATCACGGAATCAACATTGATTTCCTTTTTAAGGGGTGTGATTATAATTTTTGTCTTTAAAAACATGTTAAACCTGAAGAGAAGCTTTCAACAGTCATTATATTGTGTAATCTTAATTTTAATGGCAAAATTCGTATCATTTAATGATTTTCTAACATATTATAACCCCGTTAAAAGTCTCTGTTATATATTGTATTTGGTAGGAAATGCTCAAACGATATTTAGCTTAAACTGTCCACCTTTTGTTCGTCCATCATTTTGTCCAGTTTAGAATATGTTGTCGTATTATGTCATTTGTACTTGTATGCATTTTAACCCTACCTGGCCCGGAGGAGCCATTTTGACCCCCTACCAAATTTTCTGCGCTATCTCCGGAACGACAAAAAATGGGGAGCTCAAACTCCGTGACTTCATAGTTTATCATATTGGTGTCATTTTGAGCCTATTTGCATAACCCCCCGAGCAGAGGGTCATGGGTAAATTCAAGATTGCGACCACGTGGGGTACCAGAAAAGTGACGTTTTCGTCATATTTCTTCAAAATTTCAGCTTTTTCGCGATTAAAAGTGGGCAAAAACTACTTTATTTCACATCGCATTAATATTTACTAGTTTTTGCGTAGAAATTGCATAAATAAAACATTCGAAAAATCTGACCGAAAAATCGACCAAAAAATGCCGTTTTTGAAAATGACGTCACTGTGACGTCATCAATGCGACCATCTTGGATTTGTTTTACATTTTCTGGTAGAGCCTGACCCAAGAGCATAGTGTGGTAAGTTTCAGCCCCCTAGCTTAAGGGGTAAGGAAAATAATGAGTGTCCCCTCACCCAGGCCTGGACAGGTCTCAAAAAAACCAGGCCAGATAGGGTTAATGTCTAATGCGAAGACAGGCCAATTGAGCCTGCTACGTATGCGGAAGAGAGTTTGGAAGAGAGTTCGTTGGGTCTGTCTGTGGAATGCTATATATGCGGTATATATGACTAATTCAACCCTACACCTCAACAAAATTTCACAAGCGATCGTTTCAGCAATCCAAGCATGCAGTTGCAACATAATTTGTTTGGGATTCTGGCAAGTACATTATGCAACTTAAAATATCAAAACCCACCAGAGTCAGCTGTTGGTGGATGTCCTTCAAATCCAGCAATTACAAATTACTGGATGAATAGTATAGTTGTGTCAAGAGGCCTTCTCCCCATGCACCTAATGTAAATTTTGTGTACGATTTTGTGGCTGGGGAATAGCATACCATGTTGAAAGATTACCGACTTCGCTTTTTATTGAAACGAGTGCTCATTTACCCGCATGGGTTCATTCACCCCCATGGGTTAGTTTATAGGGATACGGGATCGCGTGCGCTTTCTATACTACTCATCGCGCACTACTCATCGCGCATGCGCAGTCGACCCATTGTACAGTAGGGTGCAAGCCTGGCCCATGGAATCTCAGGTAGCGAAAACCCCAGGTCTCTCGCCTCACCCTATCCCGCGCCACACCTATAGGGATAGGGAGATCGCTTGCCCTTTCTATACTACTCATTGCGCACTACTCATCGCGCATGCGCAGTCGACCCATTCTATTGTAGGGTGTAAGCCTGGCCCATGGAATCTCAGGTAGCGAAAACCCCAGGTCTCTCGCCCCACCCTATCCCGCGCCACACCTATGCGACCCGCTGTGCATTGAGTAAAGCGGAGGAGGAGGAGGAGGAGTAGGAGTCGGACACGCCACGGATTATACTTGGGAGATAAAATCGCTTACATGGACTGGGGACCGCAGAATCATTTCCCTACAGCCACAAACTTTCTACATTATCGCGGAAACGATGCAAGATAACGGCTTAAACTCTGGGACTATGGGCCTGTCTCACTGGGTAATTTTGAGCATAGTTTCATATCCCTCCTGATACTATTATGGAAAGTTTAAAATCGCGCCCATGTATGAGTGAACAGTTTCCTTTTCGTGGTTTTCTTTCAAATAGTTGCTTTGTTACGCATGAACGTGCCCAAAGTTATTTGATTTCACATGACGTAATTATTTCTGAAAAAAACGACAAAATTGCCTTTTTAGTTTGACTTCATCTGAGTGGAAACATACCCCAAGCTATATAGTAAGAAAAATATTCACGGGGGACCGGAATACACTCCTCTAAGCGCTGGGTACGCTCCAAAAGTCCAGGCCAGTTAGGGTTGATATTGAACTGCAGTTGTTTAAACATCGCTGCTATAACACCTCACCGCTAGGGGTATCTCCACTTAGCAAACGCAATTGATTTAATCAGTCCTACTCATATTTAGCATGGGCTTACCTTGTGACTGAGTGAAGTTATACTGCTCTTTCATGGCGTTGATATAATGGGAGGCAGTTGTCACAGAGCCCCAGAATAGATTAGTCAGGCATGCTACAGCCAGGGACAATGCCTTCAGCGTCTTCATCTTTTGTGACCCGGTATCTCCACACACACGACCACGTACTGCTGTATTTAAATAAATCGCTATGTGGATGACACAGGTTGAATGTATTTGAGGGGGACAGGCTTCATCAGACTTTTGGATATATATTGGACACAAACGATAACCGTATTGCATCCAACGTTATTGAGATTATGTGGAATATTTGATGTGATTTAATGATCGGAAATAATGCTTGTGTAAATTTAAATACTGCACTAGATGTACTGCGAACAGTATTACCAAATCCATTGGCTTCCGAACATGGGAAGAACATGGCCCACTCGTCAAAATATTTAAATCTGAATCTCGCTGTGGGGCACGGTGACTTCCACAGCAGTCATGGATATTTGACCAATAATGATCAATAAATCTCCAGACAAGGCATCATGACGTATTCTGCAAAACAAGGCGAATCTGTTCGCATTTGAATACAGAACTGAACCCATATATTCAGTTGCGAAAAGGTATTATTTTCTCGTCCAAGGGGCAATATCACGGAATAATCCCCCGATTTACTATCTTGGTTTACCTAGATTGATCCAAGCGTTAGCCGAGGAACGACATGAAACAAACAGCCGTACCTCCTGGCGGCCATCTTGGAAGAATGGCTGTCAAATCTAGATAGGCCTAGAATAGAAGCGTAATTTTGTTAAGCACCGCAAATGTCTGTTCAAACGATAAGCCATCATTTGAGCGATAGGTTGTGGAGCTGTGAGGTAACTGGGGCCAACCTACATGTTACAAAAATCAAAAGGGGATCAACAGACATTTGGAACTGGGGAAGGTTGTGGACGGACAAACGGATTTTACTCTTAGTTTATATGATTTCCCAAGTATTCCACACAACAACTGTCTCGCCCGTTTTCATTGTTATTTTAATTCTTGTTCATTCTCTTGCGTACCTTTAATTTCAATAGTAATTCATTTTGTTGTATAACGTAGACACAATAGTTAAATTTGTTGTGGCACTAAATCGCCGTTGATTGTAAATATGTCTGTATTCAGTTTCCGGACTATCATATCATTTTTCATTTATGTTTATTCTATATTAGCAAATAACTATAGAGACGGTTCTAGGAAGGATACATGTATGCAGTATGATGCATGGGAAACACTAGGGCTCAGGAGAATGTTCCGGGAAGGACCTTATTTCTATGTCTGACATGAAGTTCCGTGTGAAATATATATATAAATAAGAGGTTGGCTGCAGAAAAGGGGGAATTCTTCAGCTTGCGACCAGACAGTGATATAAGAGTGCGATATCCGCTTGGGAGTTTCTGGTCTGTGATTTGCATTGTATGAAAAAAGCGACAGTCTGTAATGTTGATAGAGGTTTTCTTTTAGCCATCTCTCGTGAGATCGGGAAACAGGTTGGAGAATTTTTGGACGATCGGAAGGTATTGGATTATCGGCTGCCACAATGGCTCTTGGTGTCAGTCATACCACTTAATGATTTGCATTTACGACCATATTAACGAACCGGTATCTCACCGATTCCCTATTTAAGTATCGGAATTCCATATTCCGACAGGAAGTAGTTTAATTCGTGTGCTACATTCCGACAAACATCCTGGTAGGGGTTGTCCACCTATATCTCGAGTAATGCGCCCTGGTACACACGATGTCATACATTTTCCTTTTACTCTACTTTCAGAAAGCGTGCAAATTGACCCTACGAACAACATGTTATTAGACAGTGAGTTGAAATGAAACTCGCCTCTCTTCCTTAGCACAGGTTCATGTACAATAAATACGTAATATGGATTTTCTACATATACTTAAAATTGTATAATAACCTCATAATATTTTTTTCTAGAATATTCACTATTGTTATAGGTAGCGTCTATCGGATACTGTTAAAACATTCTATCGGACCGTCTAAACCGCCGTATCGGATATAATAAGAATACCTACAAGTAATGGGAAAATAAATTTCACAGATTGGTAACATTGTTCTCCTTCGCCATATTCACACCGTTATATATCGTCCTACTGAGATCAGATTATTAGGAATAATCGAGAAGAACTCTCGAAGTGATTACCCTTCTGGTATCTAACCAAATATCACAACCGAAACAGTGGAAATCCAACATCGATCCCATGCAAATTAATTCCAATTGTGTACATACCTCTCGATTGTACGAAGTCGTCAAAGGTACAAAGGCACGAATAAATAATGTCACCGAGCATACTACATAACAAATTCAATCAATTGCGTTATAGATGACTGCTAGCGTCAAATTGCATAAATATATCCCGGGGTCACACGTGTAGCGTCAAATTGCATAAATATATCCCGGGGTCACACGTGTACCAGGCAAACTTTTCCGGTGTTCGGTATGTCAGTAGTAAAATGTCTACTCATTTTTGTACGCCCGCCAAAAGCAGTTTATAGTAATGGCCATTTCCATCCGTCCAAATGTTGATTTGTCCTTCTGTTCGTGATGGCGTAAATGTCTCAGCATGGGGTAAACATGGTAAATGCAAGAATACCCTGAAAAACTAACCTGTAATGCCCGACGTCGTACGGCTTAAATTTCCCATCAAAATAATAAACCTACGCATATTTGTCGAATGACATGTACAGGGGGCGGGCCTCGAAGACTAACAGTCCACCAGCAGATACCTACCATATACAGGTAATACACTGGAGCGATATGCAGAAAGATGGGGAAAATTGACGACGTCTGGGCACTAAAAGGCCACCATATGACTCGGCTTCTCTCGGCACCTCACATTCAGACCCAAGAATGAGGTGGATTCTCGAACGTAGCCTAAGCATCTCGGCCGCACTTTTATTGCAGGTTTTCATGTGGAGACTATGAAGTATCCCCACGGCCCATATACCATCTTAGTTTACAGAGATATCAGATCATCTCAACACGGTGGCCATTTCGATTCTACTCATATTTCATTGCAAACAAGATTGAGCAAACAGACAATCTCTAGAAGTAAAGTCGTTTCTCATTCATTACAATTAATGTTTCCTCACAATCCCTTGCTGTGATTGTATTAAAGTTACGTATACCCATGCAAAATTCATTATAATCCAAGTTTTCACAATATAACATTGAGTGGACAAGAGACATGAGGAATTCCAACTAACCCCGATTTTTGTGGGACACTCTCAATCAGATTTTGTTTTTCTGTCTTATTTCAGGCCATATTATTAGTTTGTCACCCACAAAATCATATTAATTTACTTCTGTACGACACTTGGTTCAAATGAAACCCTTTGAAACACTATCCAGATATAAGCGTAACATTTTATAGAAATAAAGAAAAAAAACCATAACAAGGCGCGATAATCAGACACAAATAAAGGAAAAAATACAATTTCTAAATTCATGACGTCATAGCGACGAACTAAAGCAGTAACCAGAAGTCTGATTACTCTATCTTTCAGGTCGATATCCAAAAGCAATGCGTGGAGCATTTCAGTATGATAAACCGCGAACTAAAGAAAATATGGGAGTGTAATCTTCCCTACCCCCATTTAGATTTAATGTTGTCATGACCGGATAACATCAATATGAATCCATGTTGAGGTCAAACGGGACTTAGTAGGAGGACGTATCTGGTCTAGAATTAAACGGGAGACATATATCTTTCAAGATTATATGTCAAATATCATCAAGAATGGATTACTGCGAAAGAAACAGAGAAAATCGGAGAAAATATTTCCCAAAACTCACGAGACAAAGGCTTCTCGAGCTTATGACGTCACTATGACGTGACTATATTAGCTAGAGGAATTTGGACTCTTTTATCTGAAAGCTCATTATGCGGAGGTAAATTTGTATAAGTTTCAGATCGCGAAGCGCAGGGGTAATAAAAATATGAGGGCTGAATTCCCCTTACCCCTATTCCGGTTTAAAAAATTTCAAAACCAGTCAGCATCAAACAATTGCATGTAGCAACCTTAGGCACCACCGTAGATATCTACATCAGGTATTTGATTGACCGTGAGATGTTGATCTTCATGAAAAAGAAGAACAAAATCTACGCGGGGGGGTGCTACGGAATGACATGTTCTCGCGAGTGGCTCCCGGACTAACACAGGTTGAATGGATTTGAGGGTGACAGGCATCATCAGACTTGTGGATATATATTTGACACAATCCAGACCCGTATTGCATCCAACGTTATTGAGATTATGTGGAATATTTAATGATCAGATATAATGCTTGTTTAAATTTAAATACTACACTACATGTACTGCGAACAATTTTACCAAATCCATTGGCTTCCTAACATGGGAAGAACAGGGTCAAAATATTTAAATCTGAATCTCGCTGTGGGGCACGGTGACTTCCACACCAGTTGTGGATATTTGACATATAATGATCAATAAATCTCCAGACAAGTCATCATGACGTATTCTGCAAAACAAGGCGAATCTGTTCACATTTGAATACAGAACTAAACCCATATATTTAGTTGCAAAAAGGTATTATTCTCTCGTCCAAGGGGTAGCCGAGGAACTGAATGAAACAAACAGCCGTACCTCCCGGCGACCATCTGGGAAGGATGGCTGCCAAGTCTAAATAGGCCTAGAATAGAAGCGTAATTTTGTTAAGCACCGGAAATGTCTGTTCAAACGATAAGCCACCATTTGAGCGATAGGTTGTGGAGCTGTGAGGTAACTGGGGCCAACCTACATGTTACAAAAGTCAAAAGGGGATCAACAGACATTTGGAACTGGGAAAGGTTGTGGACGGACAAACGGATTTTACTCTAGTTTATAGGATTTTCCAAGTATTCCACACAACAACTGTCTCGCCCGTTTTCATTGTTATTTTAATTCTGGTTCATTCACTTGCGTACCTTTAATTTCAATTGTAATTCGTTTTGTTGTGGCACTAAATCGCTGTTGATTGTAAATATGTCTGTAGTCATATCATATCATTTCATATCATTTTTCACTTATGTTTATTCTATGTTAGCAAATAACTATAGAGACGGTTCTAGGAAGTATACATGTATACAGTATGATGCATGGGAAACACTAGGACTCAGGAGAATGTTTCGGGAAGGACCTTATTTCTATGTTTGATATGCAGTTCTGTGTGAAATATATAAATAAAGGGTTGGCTGCAGAAGAGGGGGAATTCTTCAGCTTGTGACCAGACAGTGATATAAGAGTGGGATATCCGCTTGGGAGTTTCTGGTCTGTGATTTGCATTGTATGAAAAAGGCGACAGTCTGTAATGTTGATAGAGGTTTTCCTTTAGCCATCTTGTGTGAGATCGGGAAACAGGTTGGAGAATTTTTGGACAATCGGAAGGTATTGGATCATCGGCTGCCACAATGGCTCTTGGTGTCAGTCATACCGCTTAATAATTTACATTTACGGCCATATAAACGAACCGGTTTTTCACCGATTCCCTTTGTAAGTCTCGGAATTCCATATTTCAACAGGAAGTAGTTTAATTCATGTGCTACACTCTGACAAACACCGTGGCAGGGGCTGTCCACCTAGATCTCGAGTAATGCGCCCTGGTACACACGATGTCATACATTTGCCTCTTATTCAACTTTCAGAAAGCGTGCAAATGGACCCTACGAACAACATGTTATTAGACAGTGAGTTGAAATCAAACTCGCCTCTCTTCCTTAGCACAGGTTCATGTACAATAAATACGTAATATGGATTTTCTACATATACCTAAAATTGTAGAATAACCTCATAATATTTTTTCTAGAATATTCACTATTTTTATAGGTAGGGTCTATCGGATCCTGTTAAAACATCATCTCGGATCATCTAAACCATCCTATCCGATATAATAAGAATACCTACAAGTAATGGGAAAATAAATTTCATAGATTGGTAACATTGTTCTCGTTCACCATATTCACACCGTTATATATTGTCATACTGAGATCAGATCATTAGGAATAATCGAGAAGAACTCGAGACGATTACCCTTCTGGTATCTAACCAAATTTCACAATCGAAATAGTGGGAATCTAACGTTGATCCCATGCAAATTAAATCCAGTTGTGTACATATCTCTCGAGGTTGTTGAATGTATAAACACAAGAAGTAATGTCATCGAGGAAAGTACATGATGAATTCAATAAATTAAGCTACACATGACTGCTAGCGTTAAATTGCATAAATATATCCCGGAGGTAAAGACGTGTAGCAGGCAATCTTTTCTGGCGTTCAGTATGTTGTGACAGAGCTTCCGCTTGCTTTGTTATTCAACATTTCTTATTAAGCTTTAATTCAACTTATATCATAATTCTGTACCTTGAGCTTATAGAAGATGGTCCTTTCCACCTTAACGGTTGCTCGCCCAAGGACCACTGAATGACATGAATTAATTTAATAAAAAATATATATAGAGGATCTTACACGAGTGGCTATTTAATATGAAAGTTATGACACGAGTTGAGTAAGTTTTATATGTTGCGAGCTTAATTTAGCGAGCAACATATAAAACTTACTCAACGAGTGTCATAACTTTCATATTAAGTTGCCACGAGTGTAAGATTCTGTTTATCACATAACTATTTTTAAGCAAATTATTAACGCAATAATTCGAAAGATTTCATCATCGAATCTATCTCAAAATTTCCCTTCTTTGTTTCATCTCGACGAAAAAAACGTTCGTGGCTCAGACGCATGGCAGCCTTACAAGTTACTGCATACGCTAAGCCGATATATAGTTTCAAAACGCAACAGAGTTTGAGCACCTCCCTTTTAAGGCTGTTCAGTTTCCACAGCATTTCAAACTATCGTAGACCATTTCTCAACAGAATGCAGTAAGTGTAACTTGTTAATTAGCTGTTCTTCATACATTATTTGCTTCGGATCATGTCATGCCACAAGTTACATTCGTGTTCGCTGCATGTCATCATGTGCGCGATATGTTAGCGAGTTCCCAGCGAGGTGACGACAAGCTAGGCTGACAAGATCATTTTGAATTCGGTACATAACCCGTTTGAAGTCTGTAATCATCAAGATCTATTGCAAGAAATAAGCAAACATCGGGAAGATTCCAATGTTTATATATTGCAGAAGAATGAACAAACGTTTACTTTCGAGATCTGACGGGATACGGTACCCAAAATGGCGGCCTTGGTCGATTCGCCAAACAACAATGACAGACAACGTGAGTACTATATAAAATATATGAAGCTCAAAACTGTCGAAATAATGTATTGCCCATCATTACTGCTTGTATGGTTATTGACAATTATAGTATGTAGGTCCGTGCATGTGTCTGAATAAAGTGATCGTCTTGCAGATATCTATGTTGTTGTTGCAATTGTAAACATAGTATTTGGTAGTAAAATTTTATCAATGTGAAAAATAGTTCAATGACGTCACCACCAAGCGCAGTAATTCATTTTCTTACGCTACATGTACTATCCAATCAGCTTGTTTGAAAGTGTTATGTACCTAGGTGCATACGATAATTATGTCATGACCATATTTCCCTAATAACACCGCAGTTATGTGATAAATACATAAACTGACAGACATACATTAGTCACCATATGAATCTTTGCATATCACTAACAGACTAAAACTGAACTTAACGTACAGTCTATTCCATCATGGATTAGGCAACTGCATTCAATAAAAACGTTTGAATTTGTCATAAGTTGTTTGCATGGAGGACATTAAAAGGTAAAACAGGCCAGATTTTAGCGGCATAATATTTAAAAGATATATCTGAAAATGTCGTATTAGAACGAGGTAAAACTATATTATCTCTCGCTCTTGTTCCATATCCGCGAACTTCAGTCTCATATATATTGGTGAGATATTGCGGTACTAATCCATTTAAGCATTTATACATCATGTAAACTTTGTGGTAATTAATTCTGTTGGTTATACAACTCCAATTTTTAGTGCTTGAAACATGTTTACTCGGCGTTCTGGGTTTAACCTGCAATATGATTCCACCAGCTCTACAGATAAATTTTTGAACCCGGGTTACATTACACATGACAGTATGACTAGCGTCACAGGACCTACGAAGTAGGGTTTTGATAAGATTTAAGTGTGTACCTTGACCTAAGACATGTTTTTGCCAATTTCAAGGTTTATAGGACACCTAAGTAGGTCAAATTTTCATCAAAAGTAGATCAGCCCAGAACTTGCTTGTAACAGTCCCCTGGTGCACGTCCATGCCAAAAATCAAGGTTCTAATGTCAACGGTTCGTAGAAATACGGGAGGCGGTCCAGAGATGATTTGGGAACCCTCTATCTAGAACGACGGGAGACGGTCGAGAGATGAATTGGGGGCCTTCTGTCTTGAAATAACCTGACATCCTCCCAAAATTCCGAGGTTTATAGGTCACCTAATTAGGTCAGCTTAGAACTTGCTGGTAACAGTCTCCTAATGCACGTTCTTGCCAAAAATCAAGGCTCTACTGTCAACGGTACTCCTTATTTTCCAGGCGAAAGGATTCGGATGGACGGACTCATTAACGGACAATTTGCAAATGAGAGCTTACTTTTTTTCTTCTTCTTTCAGTTAAGTTCTGGAGAAACCATTGGGCATTTATTCATTAAACGATCACGAGTTTGACATTGCTGATGTTATACCCACATGGTCCAGGGCTAACATAAAATAAAACAGACATATCAGTTAGCATTATTATACATTGTAGTGAACTTGAAGACACTAGGTGGAAGAAACAGGAGAGAAAATAACCATACAACCGATTTCTGTTGGTGACAGGAATACTATGTAAACTAAGCAGTGGCCATTCTGTTGCAATGGATTACGCTTAATCGCATTGTTGGTCAGACTCAAAACGCGGCGCCATTAGCTGCTATTTTTTGGCGTTTCCACTGGGTGAGTCTTTGATCTGGGATATATACTTCTCAATATTATAGTAGGCACGGAAGATGTTTAAAAGAGCTTGAAAATTAGGTCGTGTTCCAGAAAATTTATTCGTATATATATATTTTTTCGTTAAGGTCAGGAGAGTATTACGAGCGCAAAATTTCTTATCCCACCCAAGAATAATGGTTACTGGCGTTATTGCTTCCACTATATCAAGTTTTTCGTTCAGCCACCTTTGAAAGTCGGACCACAACGGCTTTACCCACGTACATTGGGTGAATAGATGATATATAGTTTCTCTATCAACTTTACAATAATCACACAGATCTGAGTCTGAAATAGATATTAAATTCAGGAAGGAGTTACTAACTGTAATTCTGTGAAGGATGCGGTATTGAAAATCGGTAAGTTTGGTATAAGTAAAACAATGCACGTTGCTACAGTAAACCTTATCCCAGTCGATGTATGTGAGGTTTAACTCATTCTCCTATTTGGTGTGGGCAGGGTATTATGTAGAGTAGTCTGTATTCAATATATCACAGTAACGTCTACACCCCTTCCTTTCACTTGCCAATATCTTCAACGCGAGAGTGATATTTGGAGAATATTTCAAGGATCTCACGCTATTTAATTTCAAGCTGTCGAGCCAGCTTTTTGGTATAGTTCTTATTAATCGATTATAATCTAAAAATGTCCCCGAAATATGATAGTTATTTTTTAATTCATTAAAAGTCTGTATACCCCCGGAGTCGTTGATAACGTCCCTCACAAATCGTAATTTCCTATCGTACCAATTTGTTATGAACATATTCCCCTTTTGGAAGTTGGTGTTGTACCAAAGCGGTTCACTGATAATATCTTCCGTTTTACAGATTTTCACTTTTTTGTTAAAGTTGTACCATGCCTGTAAAACTTCCTTCCAAAGCATATTTTTGTGTTTTTGATGACTTCGGCTAGGTATCCTGATCCTACTTCGAACAGCTTGAGCGTTAATATATCGGAATTTATATATTGCCACTTTCGGGTCTGAAATACTATACGGCGCACCCAAGATATCTTTAGTGACTGGACAAAGTTCGTTAAATTTATCAGTTAACCCTCCGCTAGCATAGTCTTTTGTTAAAATTTGTCGCTTAATTCTGTCCGGACCATCATTCCAGAGAAATTTATACAAAAGTTTATTGATTTCCTTCATGCACTCGTCGGTTGGGTTCGGCAAGGAAAGGAAGAGATGTATCAGTTTCGACAAAGCTAAAGATTTAATAACCGTTATTTTTCCCAAAAGGCTTAAATTCCGCAGTTTCCATTTGTTGAGTTCTTTTTTCAAATCGTCAAGTTTGCTTTAGATAATTAATTTTCCAGATGTCATAGAATTGTGTAGTCCAGAAGTTAATACCCAATGCAGTGAAGTCATTCACCCAGTCCAGACTCATGTCTGGACACAGCTTTATTCTGATCCCGTGAGCGAACCTATCCAAACTGCCTTAGTTTTCTCTACATTTATTTTCAGCCCAGAGAGATAATAAAAATTCTTGATACAATTTAGCGCTTCAATCAGGGACGCCTCTGATCCGTCAAGGGTTAGCTGCGTCTCGACTTATTTTATATTCCATTTGCCCAATTTTTATGCCCCGAATATTCTGGGTTTCTCTTATCATGTGACCCAACACTTCACCGCACAGCAGAAATAGATATGGTGATATGGGACCTCCTTGTCTGCAACCCCGTTCAACTTTGAAAGCACTCGACAGGTGACCGTTTTCTATTATACAGGTTTGAATGTTACTATAAAATGTCTTGATCCATTTTTGAATGTTTTCTCCAAAATTCAGTGTTTTCATTACATTATTCATAAAATTCCATGATATCGAATCGAATGCCTTCTCAAAGTCTATTAAGAGCAAAAGTCCTGGAATTTCCCGTTCCCTGGACTCAAACATCAGGTCAAACATCAGTCTAATATTTTCCCCTATATATCGTCCTGGGATAAACCCCATTTGATCTTCCTGAATTATTTTATCTAGCACAAGTTTCAATCTGTTAGCTATGCATGTGGATGCTAATTTATACACCGCGTTAAGTAAGGTGATTGGTCTCCAATTTTTCAGAAAATTTCTTGGTTTGTTCGGTTTAGGTAGGCAAGTGATGACTCCTTGACGTTGAATAAACGAAAAGTCGCCTTTTTTGAAAGCTAGCGTTTACCGATCTGAGTACGAATTGCCCGACATGTCTCCAAAATACTTTGTAAAATTCCACTGGAAAACCATCCAATCCAGGGCTTTGACCATTTTTCGCGTTTTTCAAAGCAGAGGTGATTTCTATGTAGGTTATTTCCCCCTCTAAGTCATTGCAATCCGCATTAGTTAGTTTAGTTAGATTAAGATTCTCTAGAAAGTTTTATACATCTGCATCTTTGTTGTTTTGTTCCGAATATAGTGCAGAATAGAATTTCTTTTGTTCGTCGAGTATTTGGTTAGTGTTGTATACATCATCACCCGTGTTGGTCGTCAACTTCATCATCGTTTTATTTGTATAATGTATTTTCTCTTGCGCTAGAAAATATTTGGTGGGTTTTTCCCCTTCTTCAATCCAACGTGCCTTTGTACGGGTGATTATTCCTTGGATTTTATTATTTCGTATTTCTTCAAAATTACTTTTAGTTTTCTCTAGTTGTCTTAGTTTATCGTCACCTATCGTCATGTAATTTCTCTGAATTTCTTCTTCCAGTATTTTAATTTCTTCTTCCAGTTCGTTTTCTTTTTTATCACGTTCCCTTTTTCTGATGGAACTAAATGTTACAGTTTCCCCCCTAATTTTCATAAGCATTGCATCCAGAAATATTTGTTCATCGATCCGTTGCTGTATGTTTTGTTTGGGTATATTTTCGATATTTTTCTGCTTATATGGTGTTGCAATATATTCTGACGTTGTTTCCTTTATTATTTTTTCGACAAGATCTAAATACGTCTTATCTTTTAAGAGGGAACAATTAAATTTCCAATACCCTCTACCTCGTTCGTTTTCTTTAAATTTACATTTCAGTGATATTGCCGAGTGGTCGGTTTTGTAACCAGGTAATATTTTGGCGTCATTTAGTATATTAAATATGTCTGTGATGGTTACGAAAAAGTCAAGTCTGGCTTGTTGCCGTGGCTTTTTCCTGCGCCAAGTGTACTTTCTTTCGTCATCATGCAGTATTCTCCAGGGGTCAAAAAGGTCTCGATTTTCCATCAATTCTAAAATAAACTTTCTGGCATTTGGGTTATTTAAATTTTTGTAATTCTCGGAATCTCTATTCGGGTCGAGTACGAGGTTCCAGTCTCCGCACATTATTATCGATATCTCTGATCATTTTCTCCAAATTTGTATAGAAAGCAGGTTTGTCAGTATTCGGACCGTATAGATTTACTAGGGTTACGGTTCTCATGTATGTCTATGCTCAGAATCAGATAGTTTCCCAATGGATCCTTCATCACCTGGTTCACTTTATAATCAAAATTGTTATTAATTAGAATTATGACTCCTCGTGAGTTCGATCGGGGCTTATCTAGGCGTCTTGACCCCACTCCCTTTGTATTACTTTCTCCAGTTTTGGATCAGTGTGTGTGTCCTGTAGACAGATGATTGAGAAATGTTTTTTCCGAAAATAGTGAAATACATCTCTACGCTTGCTGGGCTCGGCAAACCCCCGGCAGTTCATGGGTCCTACTTCGTTGGAATTTTGTACCATTGTCCCAAGCGACTTCAACGTAATCAATTACAGGCTGGATAGTAGTTTGAAATATTTTCTTCGCTCACATAGTTAGTCAGTTAGGCTGATCTCACCATCTCTAGAAACTCGGTGTTGTGAGCCAAATACCATACATGAAGTCTTTGAAACATTAAGTGTCAGTTTGTTATCAATAAGCCAGCTTATGATACTGTTAAGATCCGAGGACAAAGCAAGTTCAATCTCGGTTGCTGTTCTAGCTGAAAAGAATAATGCCGTGTAATCAGCATATAACACTACTTTACTGTTATTTACACATAAGGACAAATCGTTTATGTAAAGATCCCGAGAGGGAGCCTTGACGGACACCATAATCAATTACCATTGGATGAGATAGAACCTCATTACACACTGACTGTAATCTGTTTGTTAAGTAGGCATTGAACCAGTTTATGTCAGTCCCCTTTACTCCCATTTGGTGGAGTATTTGTAGCGATATAGTTCTGTCAATGGTATCGAAGGCCATTTTTAGGCCTAGAAATATGGCCCCTGTTAGTAAGCCATTTTCATGTTTTCATACAAATAATTAGTTACATCGATTACAGCTGTTGTGGTCGAGTGCTTAGGTCTGAAGCCTGAATGATTTAAAGTAAGAATGTTGTTTTCTTCAATATACAATTGTCGATGAACAAGTTTTTCAAAGACTTTCATCACCACTGGTATCACTGATATAGTTCTATAATTACCGGGTTCAGTTTTCGGTCCTTCCTTGAATAAAGCGGTCACTTTTGCCTTTTTCCATTCGGAAGGGAGTTCGCCCGTAGCCAGGGATCTGTTAAATATATACTGTGATGGATAGGATATTTCAGTGGATGCAGCTTTGATTAATCTTGAGTGAAATCCATGAAATCCAGGGTATTTTTTTGCCGTCGAGTACAGTAAGCAATTTACCAACTTCAGTGATATTTAGTGGTGTGAAAGTGATGGTTGAGTTCACATTTTGCAGCATAGGTTGATTCGTTGTCGGTGATGTCGGTTTGAATTTGGCTGCAAGTTTTGATCCTACAGTGGAGAAAAACACATTTACAGCATTTACTATACCATTTTTGTCAGTTACTACTTGGTCATCTATGTGGAATTCCTTTATGTTGGAATGCTTTGCAGAAGGTATAACCTTTCTTATTGCCACCCAAAATTTATCCGGTTTGTTCAAGTTATCAGCAATAAGTCCATCAAATTGGTCTCTTTTTGGCTTGAAATATAGCCTTTTGGGCACAGTTTTCTCGCTTTTTATATGTCAAGTTATCCTCAGGGCTTGGGTTTTGTTTAGTTTGTTTCGCCAGTAATACCGTTGATAGACTTGATCCCTGATTCTGTCAGTAACCCAAGGAGCTGGATCTCTTCTCACACGCCTGTTAAGTGTAGGCGCATGTTTGTCGATGATTTCTATGAATAATGCCTTAAAGAATTTCCAGCAGTCGTCCACAGAGTCGAAGATAGATATGATATACCAAGGGTATGGCCTTGATATCGTTGATAAAGGCAGATTCTTCGAAGTTTTTGAAGTTCCGTGATGTTATAAATTTAGGCGCAGGCTTTTGAACTTTTCCCATTCCCACCATGTACACCAAGTCATTTTTAAATTGCAGTCTGTTCGGACAACAGACTATGAACTAAACCGACCAAAGGCGCTAAAAAAAAACATGCATCCTCAAGATCAGAGATAATGAAAATAGACGAAAAACACAAACAAATTGTAGTAGAATGCAGTGCAGCAGCATATGAATATGTCTGCACCAGTATCGATACAGATTTTCAGGCAAAACAGTTGATGAATGAAGCCAAATTAGAACTCACCACACAGTTGTATAAAAAGGGCAATAAATGTGGGAAACCCCTAAAATGACATCTATCGGCAAAGATGGATGCAAAGAACATTCTTGTTAAGAAATTCTTGTTAATGGAGCTCGTACCCACAACAGCTAAAGGTGAACAGACAGCTGTGCAGAGCTCCACGAAATTGCTCAAAATATTGAAACTAGTATAACTAGGTGCACAGAAGGAAGAGTCGCCTCTCCGTCCTCAGAACATGGACTCGGAAAAGTATCACGAGCATGCCCCTATCTAGACAGCGCAGTGCCGCAATGCACATCTGTGGAAACCTTGACTTGCAGCCCTGCTCGAAGTGACAGACTGGCATTACCCAGCACACATGCTAATCAAACTCAAAAGGAAGATGGTAACGAAATACTTGAGTAAGCTACTCCAACTGTCGACAGTCACTCCGTGTTATCAATAATGGGCACATCAAGCCCAGACCACGGCAACAATGTGACATCACCCATAACTGTGAGCACAATGCCATACCATGTGCCTGATTGTGATCCCGTGGCAACGTTGCCACACTCTGATTGTGACAGCTCTCTAACTTATTCTGACCCTGATAATGACAGTATACCTGGGCCTGTAGTTCTTAATGTTGAACTTGATAGTGCAAAAAATTCTATGGATACTGCAATTTAAAAAATATTAGACAGTCAAACCACCACCTCAACTGCTCGTCAGACAGATTTGGAATTTGACCTCACTGTGAGCCAATCCACCAACCTACAACCGACGAATGAATAAAATCTTGTTGGGGAAGTTCCCTTGAATAATACCAAGAAATATAGGTCACAAGATAGCCTGTAGTGTGAGGATCCGGCACTAAAATGTTTAATGAAAGTGGAATCATCAGTGTGTTACTTGTTGCTGAAAATGAATAAAGGTCTGACAAACCAAGGTAGCTGCTCGACAACTGCACGAGTCGAAACACTGAATACTGACCAGTCCAGAAAATGTTTGGAACTGTTAGCGCTTGTTGTGAAAAAGGAGAATCAGTCTGATAACAGAAATCGTAAATTTTCTGAGATTTCACAACACATACCATAGTATCCTCAGATCCTCAGAAGACCTAAATATACAGAATCCTCAATCCAGACAGACAGTCCCAAAAACCCGTGAATTCGCTACTGATCCACTATCCAGTGATGAACTGATCACATCCAAGAATATCTTCATTGCTGTGGCTCAAAAGGATCTACGCTCGGCACCTACTGACCTACCATCTTCTACTACATCACCGGTGGAGGGTCTACAGGATGACGAAATCAAATGCAACGAAACAACCACCAAAACAAGGGGGCAACTCGATGAGCCCAAAAACAAGGATTGATGTCCTGATTGTGTGGGATTCCAATGTTGGGCCGATCAACCCCAAAAGTTTGGTCCCAAGCCAACGCTTTATCCGTATGGAACTGCCTAATAAAACATCACGTGGAGTTACAAACTTTATCAAGAATATTAAATATCAACCGCAACGCTTCATACTTCAAGCAGGGGGAAACGACATTGAGAAAAATGACGAAACAACCATACCCAACGACCTCTCAAATCTGCTCCAGACCGCTTCGGATCTCGACGACTACAAACTCTATTTTGGTGCTGTATTCCACCAGAACGTTTCTAGATAAAAAAGAAATCACTGGGTGCTGAATTCCGGAATCTGTGCAACAGCTACAATGTCAAATACCTCAGCCTATTCCAGATTAGCGATAACCAAACATCTGAACAAAGCTGGAATTGGCGTCGTGGTCCGGGTATATAAGAAAGTTCTATACTCTCACCTTGGAATACTGTATGACAATGGGATAGCACGAAGCAATTACCAGGGAAACAACAAAGACAGAGATCTGGATCGTTTCCCATCGAGGGCGCAGGTTTATCCTCCACCATATCGACGTCCATCTTCTAATGCTAATGTGTCAAATGTTCCATCTTACCAAAAGTGGCAATTCCCCAGATCCTATAAGCGACCATCCATGAACTCATTGTCATACAACAGCAGGGCCTCGTGACTTTAGGATAAAACAAAATAAATTTTCACCTCTTCAAGAAACTACATTTTAAATTTCACAATCCTTCCAATGTCACTAAAAAAACCCCACCATATTACAGTGTGATGACATATCGTCTAGCTTGTAACTGGGAAATTTCTCACTACCTGTATAATATTTTAAGTAATGTGTTTCAACAAAAAGGGAAAGACAATGTGTAATTTTTAATTCATTTTATTCATTCTATTTTCACAATGAATTTTATTCTGATGATTATAATTATAATATTAAAAATGATCCAATGTTTTAGGCAGTAAACTATTGTCTTAACAGTTTTTTCGTTATTTTGGGATTACACTATCTTAGAATAGCACAAATTCTATTGCTGAATAATTGGTCGAGTCCCGTGCGGTTTTCGAACCAGCGACCCCAGAGTCAGGCACCTAATCGCCAGCACTGTATGTCGGCGATCTAAATGACAAAAATATATCTAACTATTGTCTTGTTCGGGATCCAATTTTTATAAAGTTTATCCAAGATCATTCTCACTTCTGCACCTATATTCACAATGGAGAACAAAGTGACCAGCAATGTGCAATATGTATTATTCAATAGTATCTGACAGAGTGTTTGAGGTTTGCTATATTTTCATCAATAGAGACATTTGGTTGTGGGTTTTTCTAACGTTTAGCTTGTAAAGAAAAGTTCAAAGTTGAAAATTTCAGGTTTATATATAAATTAAATTTAATGAGTTTGACTGAAAATACAATTCCGGGTTGCGGGACACTGGTTCCAAATTCTACATAAATTAAAAATATTCGAATTGTGCCGGGTTTAGCTACAGGTATAGTGTTACAGGTTGGTCGAGAAAACTTGTAACTAAGGGTCTCCAATATATACAAAATGGCTTTATTAAACTAGTGGTGCTTACTGAGACTAACAATTAGGTTTAAAGTGACTTAATTGGGGTTCATGATTTTAATTCATCCCAATGTGATATGACAGTAGGAGTTTAAATCTAACATCAACATAAACATCACATAAGTATGATAAATCTTATGTTACAAACTAATTGATAGATGTTGCAGGAGAGAACACTGCCCATAACTACAATGCAGTGATTGCAATAACAGTGGATGTCAAATGACCTGTACCTGTGATAGAGATCAATATAGGCGTATGCTGTACATATTCCTATCCATATTGCGTCATATGATATAGTATGCACATGCTACGTGGGTACTTTGTGAAAGTATCTTTTACTGATGGTCAAACCTGCTTTTCTTAATTGATCATTAATAATGTAATTAATAATTTAGGTTCATCCCACCATGGTAATACAGAACTACATGTAAATTAAATTATTAACATACTGCAGTATACTCAATTAATTGACATTGATTGTAATAGAGTACTGATGGTTATAAATTTAACAATATACTAACAATCGATTTTAAATGACCTATCTGTGATAAAAGTTCATATAACTCCTGTTTACTGCACATGTATATTATAGATTCGTGAAGTGACATTTTATCTTATATGTATAGTTGATCTAATGAACAGTAACTAGATCAGTAATATATTTATAACTAATAATGTCTACCTCATCTGAAAGAAGAGAGTCTAAGCTTTCAAATGATATATAATTTGCCTCTGTGTACGGGGGGTGCATTTTATTCCCCAAAACAGGGTCCCGGCCGCTCGTCTATATATCTGAGGATCCAAACAATAATACTCTGAAAAAACAGTTGTGTACAAAATTGCACATCTACAAAAAATGTGTATCAGGAGTACACAATTTGTGCACTTTTTCTACACAAATTGTGTATCACAGCTACATAGTGATTGTAGATGTTCAATTTTGTTACAGCGATGTGTACCTAGGGTACACAGTTTGTGGTGTAATAAAATTCAATAAAAAAATAACCAAGCTCCTACAGCCTAACCGAAGATTGTAAGGGCTCCGCAGTCTACATCATCCAGGCTCTCGTGGCGCACCAGGTTTACAGTCTACCAAGCATTATATGCTACAATAACGTACTCAGTGTCTCAAGGACCTATCACTATATACGAGATAAATTTAGTTTAATTTAGCTCAAATGCGTTCAGCTTACCAGCTACACTAGCTATTATCGTAACCGATCGCGATAAAAGTCCAAATAAAAAAAAATCACTTGTGGAGTCACAACAAAGTATTCTCATCCAAAGTTCAAAGGCTAGATTTACCAATCTTCAAATCACTGAATTCACCAGTCACAAAGTTCATGCAATTTACTAGTTTTATCGTGGATTCATCAACTTGATTAGGTATGCAGTATTATCGATAATAAAAGAAACAGAACGCGCACAATATACGAAAGATGCCAACAGTTCATACATGGCATTCATGAGATGATTGTTCAATGCATGTTATCAACCTGTCTGAGGATTCAGCCCGAAATGTTCCACGAAATTTTTTGAGAACATGATGCTTCAGAGTTCGTTAGGCCATGGCCCATTTCTGTAAACTGTTTCATCACACGTACTATTTTCAATCAATGTAAAGTCACAGCGTCATGGGAATTCCATGCATGGCAAATATCACAACACAGTTATGTTCAATCACTAACCATAACTAACCATAAGACTCTGTTAAGCGGAACGAATCAAACTGTACCTGTAGATACCGTATTCGCGGTATGGACTCGTTCCGGAGGTTTCCGGAACACGCTGCCACGTCACCAACGAAGAGGCGAAGCAGGAAATCCACAAACTATTTCACTTATATCAAGGAAGGATCACATCTCAGTGGCGGCGCAGAAATATTCCGCTCACTGTCGCTTTCAGAATGTGAAGGCGAACACTTTAATTGATGTGGCTTGATGAAATTTGTGTTAACTGTTCAAGGCTCAAAACAGACACACCATTAAGATGGCAATTTGACATACCTTGATAGTTGCTGTGCAATCGTGGGCATTAGTTTGGAATTCTGTCCAGTCAGAATTGCAAAGCAGTTCAAGGGAAACATACACGAGGAGGAACTGAAGAAAAGCCAACACACGGGAACCAGCCGTTTTCGCCGGTCACGGTCTGCAATACCTCAGCAGGTGCAAAAAGGAAGGAGGGTCCTGTAACGGTAGGACAGCATGGTCATTGGTCGTCATCAACAGATCTGCTCCAGACGGGTCGTCAGAATATGAAGAAACTGTAATCAGGTCGTGGGTAGAAAATATGCCAGTTCACCATAAGGTCGTCCTCGTGAAGGCATGCGAGGCTACCACCACCGGTATAGCGCCAAGGAAGCTGGAGAATGTAGACTTGTCAATGTAATGGAATCGGGAGAAATGCGTAGAAAATCTTAGAAGCTGTCGTTCACTGATGTCCCCGTTGTATCCGGAAAAATTTTGTATCTGCATCATAGCTCGCCAATGTAATTTTGCGGAAAGTGCCGACGGAAAGTGGGCTTGTATGGGGCGTCGACATACCCGAGTAAAATCACATAAACCCTCAGAAGATTCCGGTCCGGCCAGTGGTTTTCTCTGGACTTATTGAAGAACAACACAACTCGAATTTCCGAAGATATAGTTTTTACTGTATATGCATTTCGAACAAGCTACAACATTTCACGTAATTTGTGAACTCTACCGGTGATGTGTAGAAGACTACGATGAACAGTTTGCCAGACACTCAGATAAAGCAGGTTAGGGCGAGCATTGGTCAGAATACTGGCGGTATAGGTGAAGGTGAATGGTAACATTAGCCTTCTTGGTTTCCTGGAGTTCGAAGCAGGAATGCAGGAAACTAGAAAACGCCGAATGAGTAGACACGACAAATTTTACGGTCATTTCGTGCAATGGAAGGATTATACCGTTCACTTCGAGCAGGTGACACCATGGAATGGATGAACAAACAGGAAAAAAGAGCAACAGTTAGTTATGTCACTCAGAGGTGATGCACAAAATGTCCTAGGGCATCTACCGAATGTGCAGTTTTGAACTACTCAAATCGGGATTGGTGAAGCGACTTGACTCCAAGGAGAGGGGGACCGCCCATGGGTACGAGTTCCGTTCAAGGAAAGGCTAGCGAGTCTCTGACCGATTATGGATATGTGTTGCGACGTTTGGCATGCCTTGCTTTCCAGATATGCCATACGTTTGTCGCGAGACCAATATATTCGCGAAAATTTTTGATAGCTATTGGTTCTGCAGAAATCAAGGAACATGTAGTATTCCTTCGCCAAAAAACTCTTGAGACTGCTATCGCTTCGGCTGTGGAATACAAGGCAGTTAGGGCAATTCGTGCGGTCCAGCGGTATCTAGGATTTATCTGGAAAATAAGACAACGAGAGTTAAATCTGTGGCGACAGGAGAATCTGATGATTTCGTACTATAGAGGCTGAGGTAGCTTGTTTGGCCGTCAAAGTAAAGGTACCTCGCAGCAATAAATTAGAAGCACGGGAGAGGGCGGACTAGTCGCAATTGTCGAAGACATTATTCGTCATCCTTTTACCACAAATTCGGAACTATCTAAACGGAACAGCACTGACAATCTTCTTGCTATGGGTAATCGTTGACGCAGTGGAGGATATATATCCCCCTTCACTTGATCTGAAGGAAACTACAGATGGCCCTAACGGCACATCCTATTTAGATCTATATCTCTATAAAAATGAAGCGGGCCTTCTCTTGCGTCGACTTTACGAAAAAAAGAGATGATGACAATTTCGACATCGTAAACTATCCCTATCTGGAGAGTAATATACCAGAGGGACCTGCATATGGCGTATACATATCTCGCCTAGTAGTATTTGCTAGATCCTGTGTTAAATGTGACGATTTTAATCAACGTCACAAAATATTATTGCAAAAATTTATAAAACCGGCCTATATTATCAAATGACTCCACTCAAAGTTTCTCAAATTCGTCGATACATATCACATGCTGGTAGCAAAATGCGAGCGTAACGTGCAAGATCTATGGTGTTACGTGTCTAATTTCACTTAACCCAGGGCTTGGGGCAGTATGAAACTATGTATTTCAAGATCCACATAGCGTTCGTATGAACAGTTACAACCAAAACGTGGCTGCCATACATAATATCTTCCTGGCACCATTGAGAACTGTTGACCGCTTCTCTCTTGCAGAAAACTAGCCTGGTTTTATGTATACTATGACTCATTCTTTTAATTTCGTGAATCAGGTCTTTGGATTATGGACGTGAATATTATTCAGTGGTCGATAGCTGATTATTGAATGACGGACTGGACGCTTGAAATATAAATGTCCCACGAGAGGAAGACTCGAATGTGGAATGTGAGCAAGGAGCAACTGGATAATCTGTTAAAATAGAAAGGGTTGGGTCTGTGGGCAAAGGTTATTCCCGTCGAGCAAATGGCAATATTACATAGCGAGCAGAAGATTTGCTCGTTTGCCAAGGTAGTCATGGCATTTAGTCTCTTGGCAATCGGGGTGTATCGATTAAGAGGAGGAAGGCTGATCCTTCATCTTGCTGTGACTTGTTCCACTGACGTTGTCATACTGGAGAATGACCTTCATCCTGCTATGACTTGTTCCACTGACGTTGTCATACTGGAGAATGACCTAAGAACACAAGTTTGATAGTTTGTAGCTGATATTGACCTCTCTAGGATGATTGGTATCGACTTTCTGAATCGATACGATATGTCCATTCGAGTTTCTAACGGAGTACTACAGGTCGAGAGAAGAAATGTGTAAAGTTGCATTAGTAAAATTTTCGAAGATGCTGTAGGGTGAAAATCACAAAGAGAGTCGTCAGTCCACAGGGCATTCAGAAGATTGTCACTGGCTGTGTCGGTGGGCCTGAAAAGCCCGATTGATATTTCGTCGTGGAATCATTCCGGACCTGGCAGGGGTGTCCTTCTGCTGAGCGCGAGAGTTGATCCAGGGCGTATAGTTAAAACGCCTGATGGAACGCTAGGGCATACAGATATAGCGCAACACCATATTGATAATGCTGACGCCACACCAATTTGTATTCTTCCGCGTGAATTACCCTTGATGCGGTGCAAGGGCTGATTCCATGGTCGTCGCCCATCTTAATGATGAAAACGAAAGATCGATCATAACGATTTTGCGTACACTATGGTTAGTTCAGTGCCGCTACAGTGAAAGACGTATATTCGCTTCCACGGATTGATGAGTCAATGGATTCATTGGTAGGTGCTTCCATGTCGCAGTTGAAGTGCTGGATATTTGGGAAGAAAATGGGCCGGTACAGGCTGGGCATGAATGCGGATATTCGTCTGTGAGTAAGACAGTGTGATATATGTGCGTGCAGTAATCCTGATCCTTGTTTGTCAAGTCACCGTTGCAACAGTCCCCAGTCGCAGTTCTTTTGGAGCCCCGAGGCCTGACCTTCCCAGAAAAAACTGTTTTCGACCCGGATTTGAATAGAGCATTCACACCCGATGATCCCACCGTTTCCTCGGCTGAAACAGGCTCTGAAGTTTGATAGTCATCTACAGCAAATATTATAATGTATCACTGCACTGCATATTATTTAAAACAGTTCATTTGTAGTCCAGTTGGTCGCAGCAAGCAGTGCACAAATTTATTAAAAATAATAAAATTCCTCTTATCAGTTAGTCACTTGAACAATGCTAAAAAATACTGCAAAAACAATTGCATGCTATACAGACAGAGTAATGCAAATTCTGTATCATATAAGCCAGCATACATATTGATACAGAAAAAGGTCACCTGCTACAGGATCGAGAACCAGCTTTACAGTCAGGCCTCTGGGTTATGTGAACAGCTGTCTTCAGTGGACGATGAATCACGCTATCCAATGGAAATGCCTGTACATTGAGGGGATGACGGTCTCCGCATTTTAGCTTGATGCAGCTACAACCTCGGCCGTTTATTGCGTTAACGATTCCTATTAAGAGAAACAAATAATCAGTGTGTGTTTCAGGAGATACACTACGTGTTTGGCTGAGCAAATTCTGTATATTTCACCAAGGTTTACCTGGTGTTCAATTTCTGATGGCAAACGCTTGTTATTCGAATAATCCATTTTGTAGTTTGGGATTAGCTGACGGTAAGGTGGTTGATAAAAAAAACGAAAATTTGAGTACCTTTAAATTTTGTAATCATGTAGCTTCTTAGTTCCCAAATATCCAGCACTTCAACTGCGACATGGAAGCACCTACCAACGAATCCATTGACTCACCAATCCGTGGAACCGAATATACGTCACAAAACATTGGTGCAGAAACTTAAAAAACAGGGCTATTCCACCAAGCGCCTACACTCAAAGTTTCTCAAATTTGGCGATACATATCGCATGCTGATAGCAAAATGCGAACGTAGCGTGCAAGATCTATGGCGCTACGTTTCGTAACTTGTGTCTAATTCCGCTTAACCCGGGGCTATGGGCCGTATGCACCCATGTACTTCAAGATCCTCATGGTACTCATATGAACAATCACAATCAAAGCGTGACTGAGATACATCATTTTTTAGATGACGACTCTATAACGAATATTATGGATTAAGAATACTGATCAGCGATACGGATTTGATATTTTGGAACATCATGATGTCTTGCCGGCATCATTGAAAACTGTTGACCGCTTCTCTCTTGCAGGAAACAAGCCTATGTTTATGTATAATATGATTGTCTTTTTGAATTTGGTGCTAATACTGTTATATGGAAAATGGAATAGGTCTTTGGATTATGGACGCGGATATTCTCTAATGGACGACGGCTGGATTATGAGTGACGGACTAGACGCTTGTAATGGCAACGTTTTCTCGTATATATTACGGCAAATGTACAAAGACATAATTGTACATCGACCGTATGATTTTACATCAAACATATACTGAAAAGATGCCGAACATCCAAAAATGTATGCACAACTATTTGTCCATACAGCTGAAACGATACTGTAATTGTATGATTAATAATTTTAACACCTATACTTTAAATAGCAGTCGAATGTGTTTTTCACTAAAATTTTAATCTGATTAATATACTTTTATCCCTCCCAAGTTGGTCTGAAGAACCTCTCAAGTTGGCGCCTCCGCTTCAAACACTGAAGAGAAACTGAATTATTTTGTACGAATCTAAATAGTGCGATAGATTCACGTTGTCACAAACTTTACATTAACACATGTTTGAAGTGACTGGGATAAGCATAGCAGTTGGTTTCCTTAAAATGAATGCGGGTAAGAGCCCGTTGATGGCAAAATATTGCACGACCGACACAACTTTGAAGCTTCAATACAGGATTCCACAAACTTACGAGGATTGAAACTTGGAGTTAATAACAGCTAAATATGCCAGATGTTCCGTCGAGCATGTTAAAGGCCGGTTATCTGTCCATAGACAAAGGTATCACCGCTAAACCCCAAGAAAGTTAACAAAGGGAAGCACCAATACCTTGTTTATTCCGGAAGTTGGTATGTTCTTGCTCTTGTTGGTATGTTGCTATGTTCTAACTCCTCGGTTGGTGTTTTGTAGCGGTGACTCCAAGTATTGGTACATCTAAATTTCCATTGTGTGATTGCTGTGGCTATTCATTTAGAGACATTCCCAGAGAAAGACTTTGATTTGTCATAGCGAGTCAGTATAGTTTTTTGCAAGATTACGTTAGCCGCGATTATCGTTTGTTTGTTAGAATAAATGCTAGAGGTTTTAGATCTTGCTCTCAGACTTGTGTTTTTCTATTTACTACGCAATCTCTATCACTACCCTCGCACATCAGGTTACGATATTCTATCGCTGGTAGTCCTCGAATAATTCATTGAAAGCACGAAATTGGTCGATTTTCTTGCACAACTGCCCAGCATTCCAGTGTGAGCATTCTCTTCCACTGTATTGCGAATGCCAATTACCCGCTGTATTAACAAAGTCAATTTTGATTTCCTATGATAGGTGTATACCAAAACGGAAAAACACATAGCCCTCGTCATTTCTCCACTGACATGTATTGTAACCGATCATTTTGATAAATGTAGGGAACGGGGTGTGAAATGCGCTGGAATATCATCCATAAGAGAAATGGATCCTTCAATAAATTTGAGTATGCAAGAAATGCAATGGATGATGTCAGCTACGTGTTGGTTTTGTTTATATTGCTGTGATCACACACCTTTCCATTGAACAGTATAATGGGATTTAATTCCAGCTAACAGAACACCATGCGGACAATAGGCTAAACGTAGTGAACACATTTTGAAGTCGGGTTATAAGAACATCATGAAAACGTATTTGTAAATGTTTGATGGATAACCATTACCTTTACCATTTGAACACCGTGGAGGTGTAAATCACGTAAATCAGGTCACAATCCCCGGGTTTAGCGGAATTGAACACAAGTTACGAAAAGTATCCCCAGAGATCTTCTCACTAAGATCGTATTTTTCCGTTTGCGTGCGGGATGCATCACAGAGTTTGACCAACTTTCAATGTAGACAGAAAATAGATGGAGAAGAAATAGATTTTAAAAGCATCTGCAATAATATTTTGCGGGATTGATCGTAATCGTTACAATCTTGTAGTAGAGGAAGGGCAAATTTGTGTTCCTATGCATGCGCGGTGGAGCCTTCCCGTCTACTGTGCATGCGTCCAGACTTGAAATTGCCATATGGATTATCAGTTTCCGGTAACATGATTTCCGGGTACGGGTAGTCCCGTAAAGAAGTCTGATGTCTGCACATGCGCAACCGGAAGCTGAAGGCTCTATCGAGAAGGAGATGGTTTCGCTCAACGAGACTCCTGCACTCAGTCATGCGCCATAGCTAGGGTACTGTTGGTCAGAGAGTATGGGTGCGCAAGTGCTACCTGAAGTGGGACGAGTCCTCCAATGGCGAAGAGCCGGATGTGCTGGTGTATAACTGGGTGGCAGACGATTTCAATATTCAAACTGCCTTTGTTGTTCTCAATCACCCAACTCCTGGTCTTGTGTGTATTATGATCTATAGTTTACCAGCATGAATAGCAGACGTCCAATCCGATATTCAATGTTCAGCCTTCGTTCATTGAGGAATGTCGGCGTGAATACGCCAAAGGCCTTTTTTCGTATGAGAGTTATAGCACGCCAGCCAAGGGATGAAACATACTTTTAATAGCATCGGATGTTAAAAGCATTCTGGCATTTGGCCTCAAAAGTCATGTTTAGGTAAAACAGGTTAAATCTGGATATTTTAGCCACAATTCTTGGAAGCTTAGTAATTGAAGATTGAAGTGGACTGAAGTTTCATCTCTAGAAGTTTTATTAATGAAAAAAGGCATAATAACTGGAACAAATTATCATGGGAAAATCCAAAATGGCGTCCCTTAACTGTCATAAGAATGTTACTTCTAAGTAGCCAATGTTTCCCATAACTACTAAATCCGAATGTTAAACAAAGCAAACTTGCAAACACACTCGATCCATTGTGGAACCTTATCATGGGAAAATCGTGAGAAATTCGAAATGGCGGCCATATATTCCGGCATTTCTTCTCACGCGTATTGTGACAGTCTGAGTAATGATCACAGAATTCAGCAGGATACAATTGTCAGCGATATATAGTTTATCGGGTTTGTACAAATGGAATAAAAAATCCAACAACGAAAACGCAATAAGAAAACCGAAAACAGATAAGAGAGACAATGTTGAGTGTGTAAGGTAACGACACGTGATAAATAAACCCGAGTCATAGAGGAATGCATTAAATTGAATTAGAGAAATCTTGCAATACATTGGGAATAAACAATATCACTGGAGTACTCGCACAAAACCACTGTGGATCAGCGATACACAGTTATGTGGTAAAAATGCCCATCCACAGAAATTGTGTACCAGGTATGCACATTCCACGTATGCACTATACACAAAATGTGTACCAGTGATACACATTTTAATGTCGATGTGCGCAGTTGTCTAAAGTTTTGTTTTTCGAGAGTAATGAATAATGAAATAGTATGAATGAAATGGCGACGGCGTATCATTACACACATTTATGGAATACAGATTTGATAATCTCATGACTTGAATAATCACGTTGATCTTTTATCTTAATTCATAACACAATCTTTACATGAAATATGAATTATAAAGAACCCAAATGTCAAAATATGACAGACAATTAATCAAGGAAAATTAGCCCCTATCTGAGAAACCAGGGCGATAACTCTTTTCACCCAGGCTCAACTGTTATTACAGCCTGTATCTTGTATCTTGTAACACAAGGTTCATGTGTGACTGTCAATAAAAATATGGCAGTAAATATCCAATCGTAATTTTATCTGAATAAAACATATTCTTTGAAACATAGAAGGAATGCTCACCACAAAATCTTATAAATCCGAACTAAATTTTTATAAATGATTACCTGATTTACTACCGTTGACACATTGCCGTTTAGAACCAAACCAACATCGCAGAGAAATCAGTTTGAGAATCCTCGTTTCATTAAATGATCTCATTTGCGTAAAATAATCAGGAATTTATCAATTGATTCACCCTCGATCACACACTCTACCGTTTGCGCCTACTCCTGACAAGTAAACAAACCGTATGACTAAATAAGAAAACATTCGATGCTCGAGCAATATGTGTCAACCAAACAGATTGCAGCGCTCAGTTCAGATATGCTTCTACACGTACACGGCTCAAATAAATGGTTCGTGAAATGACTAAAACATGAATTAGAAGTAATTATCATTGTGCCATCATACCTTGCACCGAATACACCACATACATGTACATACATTATTGGATTTTCGGTCTCTAAGATGACAAGAGCTTGTGCGCGATCTTAGATATTATAACGCAAAGTCGTCTGTTGACTCGGGTGATGGTGTCTATATAACCCAGATAGATTCCAGTTCGGCTTCAAGATTTTTCGAAGACTTGATAGCCTCTTTACATAAGACAGGATACAACAGCGACGGAGTCCATGTCTGTTGAATATTAAGCCGATTTATTGTATATTTTCATTCCACCTAACTTTGGAATGATCGACAGCATTTGACAGGCAGACCAACACAGCTTCATTAACATCAGGCCATTTGTAAATGTCTTTCAAACTGGAGATGATACATGTATCATCGAGACATGATGGTGAATTAGTCTACCTGTAGACACCGACCATTCCTAAATATACAATTCTAGTATATTACAGGGGCAAGTTAACCCCTCAAACTCTCAGCAAAGTTGTGATTTCCCACTCGGCTATCTGTCTCATTTTCTGAACATGCACATCAGATTCGGGATTACAAAGTACAATTCAGTGCAATTGCATAAACATTTTCTATATTAAACCCATATAAATTAAAGTTATATAAGTGTTTATGTAAAAAAAAAACCTGACCTAAAATGTCATGAAACGAAATCTCGGGGATAGCTTAAAATCAGAACACATCATAATAAATCAAGTTTGCACGCACACAAATTACTACAATATAAAATTGGTGAATGACAAGTCGAACTTTACGTAATTCGATGGTGGATAAGAAATTCCATATTTCACAACATGAATCCAAGAAACAGAAGAGGAAATTACACCGATTACATCAGTCCTTCAATCCCAAATTTCAACCACCCGTTCTATTAACATGTCACTACTCAGCGTATCTCTGGTCTCCCACAACTAAATCACGTGATTTATAGATTTGTTGTAGTCTAAATAGCTCCCATGTTCACACAACAACAGAACCATAGTATGGCATTTCTGTCATCTTTTCCTTGTGCGTTTGGTTTGTGTGAGAGTGAACGGTGTTCTGTTGGAGACGAACTGTGCGTCTCTTGGAAGCAAATGAATGTTTCCTTTCCAGCCAGTTGAATACGTCTAATCTTTTCTTCTTAAAGCTGAATAACGTTCAGAAAAGCGAACTGAAACACCATGACAAATCTCCATACACGTGTAGTAAATGGCCAAACACCCCCGGATCATTTCCATGTAGTGGATTCACGATGTCATATTTGGACTTTTACTTTCGGCAGGATCCCAGCTTTTCCCGTATATAAGACCTAAACGGATAGCAGCAATCTAAATCTGGAACTCACAAACTCACTTTTACAATTATCTCCACGGATGCAAACGGCCGATTCAGATATATTGAACGAATATATACTCACAAATTATCAAAAACACACGTCTAAATTATCTTAACGCGGCTATATTACAAGCGTCTAGTCCGTCATCCATAATTCAGCCGTCGTCCATTAAAGAATATCCGCGTCCATAATCCAAAGACCTATTCCATATTCCATATAACAGTATTAGCACCAAATTCAAAAAGACAATCATAGTATACATAAACATAGGCTTGTTTCCTGCAAGAGAGAAGCGGTCAACAGTTTTCAATGATGCCGCCAAGACATCATGATGTTCCAAAAATATCAAATCCGTATCGCTGATCAGTATTCTTAATCCATAATTCGTTGTAAAGTCGTCATCTAAAGAATGATGTATCTCAGCCACGCTTTGATTGCGACTGTTCATATGAGTACCATGAGGATCTTGAAGTACATGAGTTCATACGGCCCCTAGCCCCGGGTTAAGCGGAATTAGACACAAGTTACGAAACGTAGCGCCATAGATCTTGCACGCTACGTTCGTATTTTTGTTATAATATATCATTATACTCAATCCTTGTAAGACCTTCCTCGGGTGGTTGGCATCCATTTCATTGAACGTGTAATATTCATGCCGTACACCAATGAGCAAGGAAGCTCGCTATTGTAATTCAACTTCGCCAGGTATGATAAATTTCATACTGCTGATATCTGTCACTTTTCTAATCAACGACTATTATTTTCACCTTGTGAAGGGCTTACCGCACGATAATACATTGCATATAACAGTGGATTGAGGCCATTTAGGAAAATGGTAACACCTTATCCCTTTAATAGAATAGACTTATATCAGACATATAGAAATCGGCGCTAAATCACTGACTGTATACAACGTTTAAGAGACGGGGAGGGGGGGGGGGGGATGAGGATAGGACCGTATTAAATTTGATTCCTCGTTGTATTCTACGAATGAGGGAATAAAGACGGTGGTATACTCAACAAAATATTGCTTTGTACAGTCTTTGTTGTATTCTCTTTCTTTTGCAAGCTGGTTACTGTTATACATATTGACAGATTTAATGGAAATGAATTATTTCATGCTAATAGAAATAACTTTAATATCTCATGCTAATACATAACTTCGATCCGATTAATTTTCAAGAAAACTGTTATTTTGTTACAATCTATGTGACTTGGGTGAGATGAAGAAGGACGGGGGACGTCATGTTTTCCAAGCCTTCTTTCGCCATGCCGGAATGAACTGAATCTGATGTAAAATTTTGGCAATTTATCATATATACTTTATATGTGATGACGTTGTTGTATTATTTCCGAAAGCAGTATATTTTATTTGTCTGTGCTGCATTTCGCTACGATTTAAGTAAAATACGCGGGTAAGCGACAAGGAAATAACCTAATGGTGATGGAAACCCCAATCCCACCCCCACCGCATGATACATTACACGTAGGGTCAACGCTTACAGAAGACCACATAGGCGTCGTATCATACATCATACATCCTCAACACATCACTGTTTGATGAGTGCTGTATACACTGATTGGATGTCCGGTCAAACACATGCAAGATGTGGATTTGCTCATCGAACAAATATTTGGAGACAATGGTATGGAAGCAATAGAAGAAGGCGATGACATCGGTAAACTAATGAGGAAGATACAGACGATTTCTCAGCGGCTTCAAATTTCGAAAGAGAAGAGTATGTTATATACTTTTGCTGGCACTCGCTAATTCCCGTTCATATACATTGATGAATACAAAGAAAAAATGAACGTGTTACTGGGATGAGCCAGAGCTTTTTATGTGCTTTTTATACATTTATGTTTAACAAGATTTGATGTAAAATGCAAGTTAATTTATTGGCCGGAATATGACTTCCATGCCATTGAATTTGACAATGTTGAATTTAAAATCGAAGCAAGATTCAGCATTGCATTCTCTAATTGCAGGCAGAGACACCTTTGGGAAGGATACCTTATTACAGAGACCATATACATCGTGTTTTTGAGTAATTAGTGGAAATTTTATCCAGTAGAGCTTGTGATCACGACGGGTGCAACGAAAGAGTGGACTCATTGTGGCTGATGTGAAATATACATATAACTATTTGGTCATCCTTTTTTCTTACTCGTTACTTCCAGCAACTCCTACAAAATAGAGGATCAATTGTAAGTATGTAAACATCTCCATCATTATGTCATTAGGTAGACATTCACGATCCTTTTATTAATTCCAGTGCTGTTATTTCATTCTTTTTAAAATTCATGGTGGTATTACGAAGTCACTCGTTAATGATATGTATCATGTACCCTGGATTCCATAGTTTGAATGGTATAGAGATAGTTCCTTATTTTAGTTCTTCGTTCTGTATAGGTCTGAGTAGACACTATGTGCACACTATTCCCCCAATGGAAATGGGAGCGGGGTATTTGGCTGAATAAGAACATTACATGATTGATGGTTACAACAGTTTGCGGTAAGCATACCGTGGCAGTGGCGTTTGTCATGTTTGGGACGGAACGGGCGCATATCAAGGATACTAACTGGCTACGTGTAGTCGCAAACATTTATTAACGCTACATGTTTTTCACCATCAGCTAATCCGTGGAAACGATCGCATTTCATGTGATAATGTGAAAAATAGGTGGCTTCCTACCATCTACATAGGTTGGGTCTAATCTATATCAATTTTTGTCTATTAAGTCATATATTATATTATATTGTGATTCCTTTATTGCAATTGGGAGAGAACCTAGGGAGTTGCAACTTGTGCCCAATCGTCTTGCAATATGTGCAATAAAATATGTTTACAACCTAGATTGGCTCGACTTGGAGAGCCTGAATATAAACCTTCTAGTGATATGGTGCCATTGGATCTACAGTACTGCATTATTTGACCGTAAAAAAATAGGTCGAGGCCAATGATATTAAATAAGCCTAAAATAAGCTATGGTTACCATAGCAACCAGTAATCAAGAGTAATTAGTCAGGAACTTGGATCGTTCGAGGCAAATTTCGATGAATATGAATCGCATTGACCCTTGTTACTGAATATTCAATAATTAAAATTGCATGATAATTACATTATTATTTGTTAATAATTAACTCTATCTCTTACTAATCTCTTGCTATGATGATCGTGAATTAACAACACTATCTATTTAAAATTTCAACACATATAAGGGAAGTGGGAAGAGGTGTCGACATACTGACAGTCACATGACTTCACAGTATAGTCTTCCGGTTAACCTATTCTAAAGCACATACCAAGAATCTAACGATTCGTGATACGTGTTGTATCTCAGGTACGCTGTTATTGCACTTGTTCATGTGGCACCTTGGATGATATGACCACACGGCCCCTAGCACCGGCATAAGCGGTATTAGATACAAATCTAGAGAGCTATGATGGAAATGCTCTGACAACTCGTATATTGGTAATTGGTGAGCTGTTTCGCTGTGACAACTCGTACACTGGGGATTGGTGAGCTGTATCGTCGTCAGATGAAAATGACGGCATTTAACACAAAAGACTACTCTGTAATTACAAGCGTCTAGTCCGTCATTCATAATCCAGCCGTCGTCCATTAGAGAATGTCGACCCAGCATCAATTTCCCACAAAGGCCAACATATATGAAAGACCAAAAGGTCTGTACAGGGGGAGGGCCTCGGGGACGAGACGTCCACCAGCAGAATCTCGCCATATACAGGTAAAAATTACAACACATATAAGGGAAGTGAGAGGAGGTGCCGACATACTGACAGTCACATGGCTTTACAGTATAGTCTTCCGGTTAACCTATTCTAAAGCACATACCAAGAATTTAACGATTCGTGAGACGTGTTGTATCTCAGGTACGCTTTTATTGTACCTGTTCATGTGGCATCTTGGATGATATGACCACACGGCCCCTAGCACCGGCATAGTCGGTATTAGATACAAATCTAGAGAGCTGTGATGGAAATGCTCTGACAACTCGTATATTGGTAATTGGTGAGCTGTTTCGCTGTAACAACTCGTACACTGGGGATTGGTGAGCTGTATCGTCGTCAGATGAAAATGACGGCATTTAACACAAAATACTAGTCTGTAAGGCCCGATGTCGACCCAGCATCAACTTCTCACAAAGGCCAACATATATCAAAGACCAAAAGGTCTGTACAGGTAAAAATTACAACACATATAAGGGAAGTGGGAAGAGGTGCCGACATACTGACAGAGTCACATGACTTCACAGCATAGTCTTCCGGTTAACCTATTCTAAAGCACATACCAAGAATTTAACGATTCGTGAAACGTGTGGTATCTCAGGTACGCTTTTATTGTACCTGTTCATGTGGCAACTTGGATGATATGACCACACGGCCCCTAGCACCGGCATAGTCGGTATTTGATACAAATCTAGAGAGCTATGTTGGAAATGCTCTGACAACTCGTATATTGGTAATTGGTGAGCTGTTTCGCTGTGACAACTTGTACACTGGGGATTGGTGAGCTGTATCGTCGTCAGATGAAAATGACGGCATTCAACACAAAAGACTAGTCTGTAAGGCCCGATGTCGACCCAGCATCAACTTCCCACAAATGCCAACATATATCAAAGACCAAAAGGTCTGTACAGGGGGAGGGCCTCGGGGACGAAACGTCCACCAGCAGAATCTCGCCATATACAGGTAAAAATTACAACACATATAAGGGAAGTGGGAAGAGGTGCCGACATACTGACAGAGTCACATGACTTCACAGTATAGTCTTCCGGTTAACCTATTCTAAAGCACATACCAAGAATCTAACGATTCGTGATACGTGTTGTATCTCAGGTACGCTTTTATTGTACCTGTTCATGTGGCAACTTGGATGATATGACCACACGGCCCCTAGCACCGGCATAAGCGGTATTAGATACAAATCTAGAGAGCTGTGATGGAAATGCTCTGACAACTCGTATATTGGTAATTGGTGAGCTGTTTCGCTGTAACAACTCGTACACTGGGGATTGGTGAGCTGTATCGTCGTCAGATGAAAATGACGGCATTTAACACAAAATACTAGTCTGTAAGGCCCGATGTCGACCCAGCATCAACTTCTCACAAAGGCCAACATATATCAAAGACCAAAAGGTCTGTACAGGTAAAAATTACAACACATATAAGGGAAGTGGGAAGAGGTGCCGACATACTGACAGAGTCACATGACGTCACAGTATAGTCTTCCGGTTAACCTATTCTAAAGCACATACCAAGAATCTAACGATTCCTGAAACGTGTGGTATCTCAGGTACGCTTTTATTGTACCTGTTCATGTGGCAACTTGGATGATATGACCACACGGCCCCTAGCACCGGCATAAAGCGGTATTAGATACAAATCTAGAGAGCTATGTTGGAAATGCTCTGACAACTCGTATATTGGTAATTGGTGAGCTGTTTCGCTGTGACAACTTGTACACTGGGGATTGGTGAGCTGTATCGTCGTCAGATGAAATGACGGCATTTAACACAAAAGACTAGTCTGTAAGGCCCGATGTCGACCCAGCAGCAACTTCCCACAAAGGCCAACATATATGAAAGACCAAAAGGTCTGTACAGGGGGAGGGCCTCGGGGACGAAACGTCCACCAGCAGAATCTCGCCATATACAGGTAAAACTTACAACACATATAAGGGAAGTGGGAAGAGGTGCCGACATACTGACAGTCACATGGCTTTACAGTATAGTCTTCCGGTTAACCTATTCTAAAGCACATACCAAGAATTTAACGATTCGTGAGACGTGTTGTATCTCAAGTACGCTTTTATTGTACCTGTTCATGTGGCATCTTGGATGATATGACCAAACGGCCCCTAGCACCGGCATAGTCGGTATTAGATACAAATCTAGAGAGCTGTGATGGAAATGCTCTGACAACCCGTATATTGGTAATTGGTGAGCTGTTTCGCTGTGATAACTCGTACACTGGGGATTGGTGAGCTGTATCGTCGTTAGATGAAAATGACGGCATTTAACACAAAATACTAGTCTGTAAGGCCCGATGTCGACCCAGCATCAACTTCTCACAAAGGCCAACATATATCAAAGACCAAAAGGTCTGTACAGGTAAAAATTACAACACATATAAGGGCAGTGGGAAGAGGTGCCGACATACTGACAGAGCCACATGACGTCACAGTATAGTCTTCCGGTTAACCTATTCTAAAGCACATACCAAGAATCTAACGATTCGTGATATGTGTGGTATCTCAGGTACGCTTTTATTGTACCTGTTCATGTGGCAACTTGGATGATATGACCACACGGCCCCTAGCACCGGCATAAGCGGTATTAGATACAAATCTAGAGAGCTATGTTGGAAATGCTCTGACAACTCGTATACTGGTAATTGGTGAGCTGTTTCGCTGTGACAACTTGTACATTGGAGATTGGTGAGCTGTATCGTCGTCAGATGTAAATGACGGCATTTAACACAAAAGACTAGTCTGTAAGGCCCGATGTCGACCCAGCATCAACTTCCCACAAAGGCCAACATATATCAAAGACCAAAAGGTCTGTACAGGGGGAGGGCCTCGGGGACGAAACGTCCACCAGCAGAATCTCGCCATATACAGGTAAAAATTACAACACATATAAGGGAAGTGGGAAGAGGTGCCGACATACTGACAGAGTCACATGACTTCACAGTATAGTCTTCCGGTTAACCTATTCTAAAGCACATACCAAGAATCTAACGATTCGTGATACGTGTTGTGTCTCAGGTACGCTTTTATTGTACTTGCTCATGTGGCAACTTGGATGAAATGACCACACGGCCCCTAGCACCGGCATAAGCGGTGTTAGATACAAATCTAGAGAGCTATGATGGAAATGCTCTGACAACTCGTATATTGGTAATTGGTGAGCTGTATCGCTGTGACAACTTGTACACTGGGGATTGGTGAGCTGTATCGTCGTCAGATGAAAATGACGGCATTTAACACAAAAGACTAGTCTGCAACGCCCGATGTCGACCTATCATCAACTTCCCACAAAGGCCAACATATATCAAAGACCAAAAGGTCTGTACAGGGGGAGGGCCTCGGGGACGAAACGTCCACCAGCAGAATCTCGCCATATACAGGTAAAAATTACAACACATATAAGGGAAGTGGGGAGAGGTGCCGACATACTGACAGTCACATGACTTCACAGTATAGTCTTCCGGTTAACCTATTCTAAAGTACATACCAAGAATCTAACGATTGATCAAAGCTACAGGCCGATAGGTTTGTGCATATTCTCTTATAATTATAGCCCATTAATTTGAGATCCCTTGTTGATACAAACTAATCTCATTTGCATAAAATCCCCAAATATCAGATTCAAACTTTAAATCAGATTCAAATATTTCCTCAGCCATCTGGTGTAGTTCTATTTGCCTGCGGCAAGGGGTAAATAGCATCTTACTCAGAATTGCACTCGTTTTTGCAACCGAATCTAGCAATAGATCACTCGGGTTCCTTCAACAATTAGTTATGGGAGCTATTCAATATCTGCAATTCATATATCAAACTGTGTTGATCTAAAGGCGTCTAGATCTAGTGTAGATTTATTTTATCATTGAACCATTGCATTCGAATTAATCTCCATAAATAATTTGCCAACAGGCAACTCCCAACTCGTTCCTGCAACCGATCGCTACATTTTATCGAACGTCTGATGTGCGGTGATCACAGTGCTGCAATCGTATTCGCTGAAGAAGTTTGTGAAAGTTTGAAATTTTCTGCTTTATTCTGGCTATTTCAGATGCACTTTCATAGATAAATTCACTTTCTATACAGAATGTGAAATCCCCTGTCTTGTTCCTTTACCCTGACAGACACTTTTAGTGCACTTCGTTACCACACAACCGTTTTTTCTGTCCCTTTGTGTCACATATTGCATGTCGAATAAATAGAGCTAGATGTAAAACACCGAACATCACATCATTTTACGCCAGGCATATATATGTTTCAAATGGATCAACTCCAGTCATGGTTCGCCTGGCAAAGCCGTAACGAAGTATATGCCTTGTTGAAGACAATACAAATAAAAGACATTTTCTTCACTGACCTGATGAAAATAGTCCCGTGTTGAAGACTAGCGAGCACCAGGGTTAATGTGGGTTAATACATCGAGCGCAATAGAAATATGGGCACTGGCCATGTGTCGGTACACAAACAATATCGGAGAGAGAGAATTAGGATTTAATGTCGCGTTCAGCAATATTTCAGCTATATAGCGACGATCAAACAAAATTCTAAGTATTCTAACAAAAACAAGAAGCCAGCAATCCAGAAGCAATCAAACTCAGCACACCAAAAGACATGCACATACATTTAAACTTACGCAACAACCCGAATAAATAACCTAAAATACAGTCTTCTCTTATCCGACTAAAAAAGAAGACTATATATCTAAAGTAGCTGCTTGATAAAAATAATCTCTTACAATCTTAAAATCTATACAGAGTCGAAGTTCCACTCTCAATCGTTTGAACGCATAACAGTGAATCTGAGAATATGAAATATTTTCCTCCTATAGTAGACCCAATACCTTCTAAAGCAAACAATAGAGCTGTGGCTTCGGCAGTGAAAATCGGACTATTACCTGGTATTCAACAAGTTTAGTTTCGGAAATAAAGATAGTAGCACACGATACTCTCTCGCCATCTTTAGAACCATCTGTATAAATAGATTGATGCGATCTGTATTTGTCTCTCAATAAACCAAAAATATGGTTTTTATATTTCGTAATTGTATTATCTACATCTGGTTTGGCTAACTGCCATGGTGAAACTGGTAAGACCTTGTTTGGCAAAATTTGACTTAGCTTTATACCAGCTGCTACAATATGTGGTTTCATACGAATTCCAATAGGTGGAATAATGGATGGTCTCTTTAAATACAAATCTACGTATTGGGGTTTGAAAACACAGTTATATGCAGGATTTGAGCGATTAGATCGCAGTGTTGTGATATATTGCAGTGCTAGTTTAATTCTTCGAAGTTTTAAAGGAGATTCATCTGTTTCGACATATAAGCTTTCTTTAGGTGACGTTCCGAATGCTCCGAGGCAAAGTCTTGCTCCTTGATGGAGAAACGGATCTAGCTTTATCAAGATTGACTCGCTTATACCGTTGTAAACAATACAACCATAATCAAGCTTATAGCGTCTGATGATCTCCTCCCCACTGCGGGCTGGCAACTACCTTCAACAAATCAAGAGCTTCTGTGCACTTAGCTTTCAAGCAACTTTTATGCGGTAAGAACGTTAATCGGTGAGCAAACAATATTCTTAAGAATTTGACTTCATTTATTACCTGGTTGCAGATTTATCTGATGTACGTACTGGATCTTTGTGCTGGAAATACTTCTACAAAATTGTATACAATTTGTCTTTGCTCTGGAGAACTTGAATCCATTTTCTAGACACCATTTCTGAATTCCATTTAGACAAAGTTGTAATTTTCTCTCAATATTCTGTATACTTTTTCACTACATGATATGTTGTGATCATCTACGAACAGTGAGCCATCAATTGATTTATTCGAAGCTGCAGCTAAGCCTCTTATTTTGATACTAAACAGAGTAGTTGACAAAATACTGCCACGTGGGACACCTTGATCTTGAGCGAAATGAATCCAACCGATATTGG
>JAVTVY010016254.1:0-66093 GCA_036873755.1 Hanleya hanleyi
AAAATTATCATATTTATTACATTCCATTAAAAAATGGAATTCATCTTCAACCTTACCAGCATTGCAAAGAGTACATAAACGCTTATCTGCTGGTACTTTGGCAAATCTACCTTTCTCAATCTGAAGGTCATGGCTACTTGTTCGTAGCTTACATAAGTCACTGCGATGATCTCGATTCAGAATAGATAAGTAAGGTTCCAACACAAAATTTAGCTTGAAGGTTCTATATGTTCTGAGTTTGTTACCATACGCTACGTTGGGACGGTCGGTAAACAGTTGTTCATTCCTCCAGTTACAAAATACAGAAGAGAAACTTCTTGCAGCTTTGGAAACTAAGCTACCAACAGATAAACTTTTTTTCTGTTCGTATAAATGACTTAGATTTAAGAATGACAATATACATTTAATACCCGTTACCCAGGTCTCTTTTCCTTGGGTGTCCAATTTGATAGAAAAATCAAAAGCTTTCTTTAATAACGTATCATCAGGCATTTCAAATAAGCGACGCCAGTATTTAAGCATTGAACAAATAACATCAATTAGCATAGGACGTCGACCGAGTTCACCTAACACAGCACAATTTGTACATTTGGAGTTGACCCCCAGAATGTATTTACAGTACTTCAAGTTAAGTCTTTCAAGTGGTTCATTCTTAATATAGTTATCTAAAAATGATTTTTTACTCAATTTTGTAACAATGGATGATCCCCATATTTCTGAACAGTAGAGTAAAATAGGCTTAATAGTATGATCAAATATATGCTGGCACTTGCTACTATAGTTTGCTGAGTACTCTCCACGAGAACTTTATTGTTACTCAGTTCACCCCGGTGGGACTGTTACTTTGCACGTACAGGGGAAGGTCAACCGACGAATTTATTGCAGTTACAATGTTATAAACGTGTACAGGTACCTTGAATTTATGGGTTGGTATGGATGACCAGAAAGACCACCCAGAGAGACCATCTAAGACTCCTGATCACCGACGAGAGTTCGAGCTACTGGATCTTTCTAAGAGATTAAAGCGACCATTCAGATAGTCAGCGTGTCCACCTCGAATGTTCGAGCGGCTGGATTTATCAAAGAGCTTTTATCGACTATCGTCAGTATCATAGTTAATTGTCTGTCATATACATGTAGATCTAATGAATCAAATCCTTGAAAAGGATCAAATATTTACATATAGACGTACGTACTGTGCTGAGCAATTCTATCTACATCTCCCATGCTACATTTCATCTCAGTTTCAAAAGCATTCGCCTGAAATATAAATGACAGTGGAACTTTCAGCACCAGAAACTCGATGTTTCCTTTCTCATGCTTCTCTATTTCATATGCTGTATACTGAAATTTTCATTCCAAGCATTTTCTGCAGCGAATTGTTGGCCTGGAGATTGATCTATCAATTAAGGTGGTTTGGTTCAAGCCATTATATTACCGCAAGTCTCTCGTCTTATTTACAAATATGCTGAAATCAGTATCGACGAACCTCAAACCTGTTTTGTCTGTTGAATCTATCATATACTCTGAAATCAGTATATGAAAATTTGACTTCATCGATGCAGCGCTTCCCGAAAGGTCGGACGAAGAGAATTCTGGTAGAAATGAAAAAAACCCTGATAGTATAGCAAGCATCTTATCCGATATCTAATGTTCAGCCGTCTATAAAGATATTTCCGCGTCAAAAACGAAAGACCCATTTCGTGTGACAGCATCAATTCCAAATGTATATGAAATGAAAATAATAAAAACACAAGAGAGAGAGAGAGAGGGAGAGAGAGAGAGAGAGAGAGAAGCGGTCAACAGTTTTTAATGTCGCCAGCAAGACATGCTCTTCACAAACAATCCTAATCGCTGACCATTATTCCAAGTCATTTGCCAGATTGTGTATCTCAGTCAAACTTTGAATGTGGATGTTCATTTGAACAGCATGTCGATGTAAAAAGCATGATATTCAAACGGCCCATTACCTCGAATTTAGGCACAAGCGAAATTAGGCACAAGTTGCGAAATGCTGCGTCAGAGATTTTGCACGCTACGATCGTATATTTCCCGTCAGTGTACGATGTTCATCTCAGAATTTGAGAAACATAGGTTTTCTGTATATTGGCGACAAACAAATATTGGTGGATCTTAGTAGCCAATATCTTATTACAGTCAAACCAAAATATCCAATCGCAGTATTGACCGCAGTTATGCATACCCTTACAATTAGCTATGAAAAGAATATACAAATCGATAATTTGTCACGTTCTGAAAAAAAAGCGTAAAAGGCAGCAGAAAGCAAAGAGCTATACAAGATTCAATGAGCCGCATCCTCTATCGGGCAAAGGGAAAAATCCAGAGCCAAAATCCACAAGGTAACAGAAGGCCGCAGTCGTAATTTAGACCGTCGCATATTCAGTTTGAGTTGATATCAGCAAGCCACTATGTTCATTCAAATGTCTGATGAGCCAGAGTGCGATCGTCAATGTTTTTGCTACTTGTTATGCAATACTATAAATATTTCTTAGCCCTGTCTGGCCTGGGCTTTTTGAGACCTGTCCAGGCCTGGGAGGGGGGGGGGGAAGATGTCTTCGAAAAAAGTCATGATATATTAGTAAATAATAGTCTGATGCGAAATAAAATGGTTTTTGCCCACTTTTCTTCGCAGAAAAGCAGAAAGTTTGCAGAAAAATGACGAAAACATCACTTTTCTGGTACCCCACATGGTCGCCATTTTGAACTTACCTATTATCCTCTGCTTTGAGGGTAATACATGAAGTCTCAAATCAACCCAATATCATAAGCTACAATGTCACGGATTGTCAGTTTATGTCAGGTTTTTGCCCTTCCGGAGACAGGATAGAAAGTTTGGTAGGCGGGTGCCATATCCCCCCCCCCCCCCTTCCCTAAGCCTGGTAGGGTTAAAATACACAAGCCTTCGTTTCGGACTTGCAATAACCGCCCTCGGTGACAGCACAGGTTGAAATCACGAGTGAGAAGATGGAGATTCGAATTCGCCGTCATTATCAGCTGCTTCATGCCATCTTAGGACACAGCGAAAGCACTACCAGCGGAGGACTGTTCCCTGCTGCCAAATGGGTCACAAGGTGACACAATTCTAGCCTAGAGAGTAAAGTTTGAATTCTCTCCTGCAATTCAGTATTCTTGTCAGTGTTCAAGAATACTGACGAATAACAGCTAAAAAGACACCAAACATGCTGCCAAATGTCTGAATTGGAACGATATGGAAGAGGTGGGGAAAACTGACGACGTCTGGCGGCTAAGAAGCTAACATATGACTCTACACATATAAATCAAACATATAATAAATCATATTAGTTATATTGGTGGACCACACCTGCCTTGGAAATGTCGGATTGCACTACTCCATAGACAGTAACTCTGACACATTTACTTGCAGGTATTCGTAGGATTGGTATTGGGCCTCCTAAACACAGCTTTTCTGGTGTCTAATAAAGTGTTCTTGGTGTACCTTTTATCTCTAAAGAAAAGTCAAGTTGTGATCGAAGAACAATGGTAAGGTGGCACCCAAACCATTTATAAGCTTGTCATATGGTCTACTGTGAGTTGTGACTTGTTCATTTAAGGTTGAGCCTACCCTGGCGGTTATTTATATTTTGAACATGTTTGATTTGAATATGTACATATTTGGATACATACATCATATATCAAGTTCATTATTTACAGACTATGATGTCGGTTATTCACAAATAGTGTCCATTTTCACCTGTATTAGCCATCCATAAAATTATGTACAAAAATTTGTTTTCAATCCCAACTTTATTTCAAAATCAGCTAAAAAATTATAACAACGTCACATCTACAAAACTGAGACATTTAATCGTGACGGGATAGAGTTGAAGACCTACCAGTTCGAAAATGACGAGACTGATACAGTAAGCCGCAATCCATTTGCTTGATGATATCGTACTAATATGCATGACTGATCTTATTTAGGTACTTTGCCATTGCCAGTCTTCTCCTGGTACCGGTGATATTCGGATTCCTCGTCCTTCTGTGGAACACACCGTTCCTCCTTCAAGGCCAGATAAAACAGTGGCCTGCCCCGTGCTCTATTCTAGCTGTAAGTATATTGTATTCAACAAATTAGATCCACAAATATAAACCAGCATGACTATCGTTATACCCTATCTGCGGAACGACACAAAATCGGGACCTCACACTCCGTGACTTTGCAGCTTATTAAATTGAGTAAGTTCAAAATGCCGACCATATGGAGGTACTAAAAAAGTAAGGTTTTTATCCATTTTTCTTCAAAATGTTTGCTTTTCTGCCGATAAAAGTGGGCCTACTTCATTTCACATAAGATGATTATTTACTTATCATGATGTTTTTTGCGAAGAAATTTGCTTAAATGAAAAAAAAAATCGAAAAATAGCCGAAAATGCCTTCTGAGAAAATGGCGTACCTGTGACGTCATCCTGTGGCCATCTTAGATTTAGTTAGAGTTTCTTGTAGAGCTTGACTCAAGGGTATAGCGTGGTAAGATTCAGCTCACTAGTCCAAGGGTTAATGACAATATTTAACTCGGGCAGAATCAGCGCCTCCCTTCTTTCCCCAGGCTATGATACACCCCAACTCGCCCAGGTCAGGGGTGGGGGGAGTTAAATGCCAGATCTGACGGTTGTATTTGGCATACTAAATTTTTGGTGTTAACCGATATAATCACATTTGTTGGTGTTAATGCCACAAAACTTCAGTCAAAAAACCGGCCAAATAAGGCTATTTCGATCAAATGCCTCCAATCTAGGTTTGTCAAATTCCGTGATAAATATCGTACACTGTCAGTGAAATACAGTCGAAACATACAAGATCTCTGGTAGAACGTTTGGTAACTTGCTTCTAATTCTTATTATCCCGGATCTATGGACTGTTGCAACGCCATGTATTTTAAATCACCATGCTGTTTAAATGAACCAACACAATCAAAGCGTGATTGAGATACATCACACTCTAGAAAACGGTCCGGAAATTCATATGGATTGAAGAATATCTGTTAATGATGCAAATTTTAGACATCGTGATGGCTTGCTACCGTTATCGAAAACTGTTGACAGCTTCTCTTTTGTTAGAAATGTACTGTTTTGATCCATTATATGCCTGTTTTACCTGGTGCTAACTGTCAAATGTAAAATGTCTTTCGAGTATTGAAGCGAAAATTCTACTGTAAACGACGACTGAATAATAATCGTCAGATATGACGCCTAAACTTTCGATTATCGGGGCCGGAATTTCCTATGGAAAACAGCTGTCTAATATCGATTTATATTATATGTCATATTTTAGGCAATATATATATTTGAACTAAATTAAATCGGCATGTAACTTCGTGTAGTTTGTCAGCTGTGATTCAAAGTCACTTGTGTTGCTGACTTGAGATAAGTACGATATATAGTGAGAAATAGTGATTTATGTAACCAAATGTATCATCAAACAGAGATTCAATTGATGTTTATTGACATTTTTCGCTAAAACAGGGTATTTTATCGGCGCTATTGGAATCCGCCAGTCTGTTGACTTTCGCCTTCGAGGTGGCGCCAGATGTTCCCAGTTATGTGCTTGTGCCCCTGCTAGGAGCTGTAATGTCCTTACAGAATGTGGTACGCTCATGGACTCGAAGAAGAAAGGTACAGACTGCGACAAAATCTTATTCCATCTTCATAGTATTGATCTCATGTTCAAAAATAGTAGGAATACAGTTTCCATACCCTGGCGACCAGTTGTCCAATACACCACTCAGTAACGACGGTTGATTGATGCGAATGAAATCACCTGCCCGGATTTTGGGTTCAATATTGAAGTGTGTTTTACTGGGTGTACAGGTCTCGAGATGAACGACCAGCGGAATATGATTCTGTAATTTAAATGAAAAAATTCTTCATCAAGATGTTGGGTTCCGCAATTATGAAGTAAGACCAATGTTCATTTTACCTTTGTTCTATGTATGTTCAATAACCTGACTCGATTAGGCATCTTAGAATTATATGGTTTATATCAGGTATACATAACAAAGTCAATATGGTTACATATAACCTGTCATGAAAAACGAAATATAATTCCAGTTGTATAAACCATTTGTGGGACATTGGAATTCAGGGAGTTTTACTGGCTGGCTACAACATTTAAATGAAATTCTTCTCTGATTATTTTCAGCAAAAATTGAAATTTTCGAGGAGGCGGCCAGGAGAAGAACAAAACGCAGAAATCGCGAAGATAAGTCCTATGAGAAACTGCATGATGGTCGCACTTGCTTTGTTGGGGATCCCACTCCTAATCGCTGTAGGATGTGTCCTGGCAATTCTATCTGCGATGAAGATATATCGGGCCGTGTGCCTAGTGTTATCCCTATTGACACTTTCATTGGTTTGGTGTCCTTCCGTCCAGCTCTTCACTCTTCGCTCAAAAGATGGTTCTTACAGGGGAAGAAACCGCGGGGATCTAGTCTTCACTGTCTTCAAATTCACCGCATTGGTCGTGGGAACAATATTAGTCTTTATGATGGACCATGCAGATGTCTCATTTGAAGGAGCAGCTTATAAACTGACAGAAGGCATTCAATTTGTCTATGAGCCTACACTTTTTCATCCATTTGTGATAAGTTGTCTTAGTGCACTTGGTAGTTTCTGTATTTCTTCATTATCCACATACGCATGTGTTCCGTTTGCGGGAGTAACACTCCCAGCGATATTGAGTACTCCTATGGCAGCCGCTGTGTGTATATACATGTGCGTTTCCTCTATATTTCCTTTGCCTAATGTGCACATCTGTTTATTTACAACCCCTACCTATGTAACTTTGGCCTTGGCAGCCTTGGGATGGATGATAGCCTTTCTCTTGTTTGGAACGAAGTTACAAAAAACATCAAAAGTTTGTATGAAGCCCCCACATGAAAGCTACATCAGTCGCACGTGGAACAACTTTTTCCTAGAACAGCAGAATATATTGAGCTACAAACACGATGGAATTCATGAGAGCAATGCCACTGAGAATGGCGTAGCCGAAACTCCAAACACCAAGACGAGTCGCGTATTCGTCTGTACCACAATGTATCGAGAATCAGACTACGAGATGGAGAGTCTCCTACGCAGCATCAATCGACTGTCTACTTCCAAGAGACTCGCCGACGTATATCTAGAGTATCATATATTTCTAGACAATGGCGCTAGGAAATGCGAGCTTACCGAATTCTCTATTCAGTTATTATCTTTGCTAGAATCTAAACTAGAAGTCCATACGTTGGACTCCGTAACCTCTGAGACTCCATACGGGATCCAGCTGCAATGGAAACTTCCTGGAAATATGCCACTATTCGTTCACCTTAAAGACTCGAAGAAATTTAAACCCAAGAAACGCTGGAGCCAAGTTATGTACATGAAGTATATTCTCGACTATCGTGTTCGGAAAAGTACGTACAGACGCGGAATGGTAGAATCAGACAGCGGAATCGATTTGCACCAGATTCGCGAAGACGCCAGCTCCAATACACCAAGTATCCTCAGTGTTGACGACATATCTGTCCGCTATTCCGCCTCCTCGAGGACCAGACTTGACGCCTTAGTCAATAATGATAAAGTGGAAGATGGAACATTAGAAACCCTGCAACAACAACAGCAATTGGGGAGCAGAAATAGCGTAGATCAGGGAATCGAATTGGACTCCATCTCGACATTGTCAATCCAGAACAATGCCAGTCGAATAAGTGATACTGGCGATTGTGAAATGAAACAGAACATTATACATATGAATGAATGTGAAAGGAAAATCTTCACTGCGGACGTGAATTCCCGGATTGATAGAACTACGCTCCATGACAATGAAAACGGTCACACTAGCACAACCCCAGATAATCTCCATGGCCCGTTGAGTAGAACTTGCAATACTACCAAGTCAATAGCCACATTTCCGCAGGTGAATATTGTTTTAGATGTCATGCAAGACGCTACAACGAATACTGCAAGTCGAGGAACAGTCTCTCGGCAACCTGACGTGTTCACGTATAGCAACAGCTCAAACAATATTCTAACTATTTCTGGGTCAATAACCGATCCACGGATGTACGATATAGAAAAAGATGACGTAATTGATGACCAGACGTACATACTGGCTACAGATGCCGACGTGGAGTTTACGGATAGGAGTCTACAATCGGTTCTCGAAACGTGTAATCAAGATAAGCGTCTAGGCGGAGCTTGTGGACGGACGTGTCCTGTTGGAAGGAAAACCGGACCAGTTGTATGGTTTCAGAAATTCGAGTATGTTAAAGGTAACGATCGCGTGATGTTAACATAATTTTAAGATGAGCAGTGTGCTCGTTAACGGTACCAGACCTGGGCAATTTAGGGTGTATCTCAATCTGGGATGGGGAAGTTCGGGCTTCTTAATATTTTTTAAATCCTTAAGGATACCTGTCACTTTGACGATATAACTTTTACGTCATTCCGCGGGAAGTCATTTCTGGTAGATCCATGTTTTTTTTCTCCATTTCTTGCAAAAGCTGTTAAATGAGATCGTAACTTTAGATAAAATGAGGTGGTGCACTCTTTCCAGAATAATGTATCAGCAGCAAAACAAAAAAGGATGTCAAGTAGAAGAATTAACTGTTATGCTCTCGTTTTTCAGAGTTACATAGAATGGTTGTTTCATCTATGTGAAATTTGGCAACACAATATATCAGCAGCATATAGGTATTCCAATGGGTACTAATTGTGCACCCCTGTTGGCTGACCTGTATCTGTTCTCTTATGAATATGACTATATGCAGGCGCTTTCAAAACCGATCCATTCAAAGCCCGTTCCTTCTCATTCACCAAACGCTATATAGACGATCTTCTCGCTGTGGATAATCGCTATATGAATGACGCAGTGAAGGATATATATCCACCTTCACTGGATTTGAAGGAAACTACAGATAGCCCTACAGGCACATCTTATTTAGATCTCTATCTCTATAAAAATGAAGCGGGCATTCTCTCCCGTCGACTTTATGACAAAAGAGATGATTACAATTTCGACATCGTAAACTATCCCTTTAGTAATATTCCAGTGGGACCTGCATATGGCGTATACATATCTCGCTTAGTAGCATTTGCTAGATCCTGTGTTAAATGTGATGATTTTAACCAACGTCACAAAACATTGTTGCAGAAATTTATAAAACAGGGCTATTCCACCAAGCGCCTCCACTCAAAGTTTCTCAAATTTGGCGATACATATCGCATGCTGATAGCAAAATACGAAGGTAGCGTGCAAGATCTATGGCGCTACGTTTCGTAACTTGTGTCTAATTCCGCTTAACTCGGGGCTAGGGGCCGTATGAACCCATGTACTTCAAGATCCTCATGGTACTCATATGAACAATCACAATCAAAGCGTGACTGAGATACATCATTCTTTAGATGACTTTACAAGGAATATTATGGATTAAAAATACTGATCAGCGATGCGGATTTGATATTTTTGGAACATCATGATGTCTTGCCGGCATCATTGAAAACTGTTGACCGCTTCTCTCTTGCAGGAAACAAGCTTATGTTTATGTATACTATGATTGTCTTTTTGAATTTGGTGCTAAAACTGTTATATGGAATATGAAATAGGTCTTTGGATTATGGACGCAGATATTCTCTAATGGACGACGGCTGGATTATGAATGACGGACTAGACGCTTGTAATCTAGTCTACAGACCATATAGAGTTAGCTTGTGTGTCTACTATCTTTAATACATTTCCAAATGCTAAAGTTAAACCTTCGGAACTTTATATATAATGTCAAGATTCCTAAATTAGTAATATTTTTAGACAAACAGAAAGATTGTTGGTCAATCGCAACTGGAAATACTGAACGTTATATGCAATTATCAGCGATTTATTTATCTGTATATGTCATAACATTTAGCAAGGTATCAATTTTCATTGTTTTCAGATTTTTGGACGATAAAAAGCGCCCAGAATGTCATCGGATCGATAATGTGTTGTCCTGGCTGCTTCAGCTTGTATCGGACTAACGCTTTGGAAGAAACCTGGGTGGAATACTCCAAACCTACCAAAGCCGCGTTCGATGTGTTCGTCAAAGATACAGGTGCGTGTAATTAGACAAAATGTTGCATTGTATTCGCTAGGCGTCACGGTTCATGGGACATACTGGCTTACGTATGTTTTTCAGTTCTTTCGGTCTTCTTTGACTAAGACTAAGAGGGGCCCTCGGTGGACGAGTGGTCTAAGGTGATTCGCTGGTGACCGCTGGCCTCACACCGCTGAACCGGCACGGGTTCGAGCCCAGCTGGTCCATGTGTGAAAGATTGTCAGTTACTTGCCGAAGGGCGGTGGTTCTCTCCGGGTTCTCCGGCTCCCTTCACCAGCCAAACTGACTGTCACCATATGAGTGAAAAAAACTTGAGTGTGACATTAAGCCACCCCCCCCCAGACTAAGAGTAAGATTGTGGACATGGCCTGTCACATTTGTGAACGTACTCTTTCCAAAATCTGCTTAACCCGGGGGCTAGGGGCCGTATAAACATCGTGCAGTACAATACGTCCATGTGGTTGATATGAATAGACACAATGACGGTTAGACTGTGATACGTCTAATGAACGATGCGGAACAGTATTTGGGTCTATATATGCTGAAGCCACCTAAATCAGGATGTTGAGATCTTTATATCTCGGGAACAAATCACAAAGCAGTTGTCCAAATATCAAGATTGCTGTCCCGCTTTAACATAAACTAATGAGGGTCTACCTGCAAAGATGCGAAAACAACGTAAACTTTGGAACGACACGCTCATTGTGCATAATTTCGCCTTGTATGGCCTGTTATTTTCGATAAACTTGTATGAAATCCAAGTTGCTGATACGTTCGGATTGAAAGAATGATTCTGACAAATTGATTTCATGGTATGAAGAAGCATTACTAAAAAAACTCAACACTTTGTCAGTTCAATGGGGGACAACACTTGCATAGATCCATACAGGAGGTATGCAATTTTACTATCATTATACATTTTTATGTTATGTAATCATACTATAAGTTTCGGTCGAAATGTCATGAAACTTTGATAGTATTGGTTTTAGTTTGGTCACGTAACAGAAGGAAAAACCAAAAGCTCATCTAACACTTATTGGGGACCGATATTTGTTGATGGCCATAAGACCGTGAATCTTTGACAGGATAGCTATAGGGTTAGGAAAATTGACTTAACCTTATCTGCCCTGAGCGATTTGTCGTGTGCTGCAACCGGGGTAGATTATTCTACCCCCTCTCTCATTCCGAATAATTTCGTTATTTCCGGGACTAAGGAGCTGAAACATTCCTGTCTCTATCCGTTGGTTCATCTCTACCAGAATATGTAAAACAAATCCAAGATAGCCACAACGATGACGTCACAATGACATCATGTGCCCACGTGACTTTTTCGACAGATTTGTTTTTATTTTTCATTCCTGCAGCTTTCTTCACAAAAACTGCATGATAAATTTGTAAATATGTGTATGATGTGAAATAAAATAGGTTTTGTCGACTTTTGTCAGCAGAAAAGCTGTCAAATGTTTGACTCTATCGGTTTTCATCGAAATGTGCTTAGGATAATATTAAAGGGGGTCTTAATATGGAGGAATGATGGGCATCCAAGCCCACCGGGAATACGGTTTTTGTCTGGCCGGTAAGGCCACATCCTTGGTCGAAAGGGCGTGAAACTTTGTCAAGATGGCTGTGAGATCACTAGAGTGACATGATTGAAACAGAAATCCAACAGGGCACCAAATATCAATTGGGGACCGGGACCTACGTCCCAGAATCCACCGTATACTCGAGTCTGAATGTTGGGTGTCGACGAATACTTTCATGTAGAGTCATATGGTTGCTTTTTAGTCGTCAGACATCAATACTTCCTACCTCTTGCATATCGCTCCAATTTATTACCTGTATATGGTAGGATTCAGCTGGTGGACTGTTAGTCCCCCAGGCCCACCCTCTGTACATGTAACTGCGGCTGTCTTGACGAAACTATCGAGCACTTTTTCTTCCACTGTCCCATTTTTGTCACTCAAGGACAGCATTTGATTGCTAATCTGCTGGACAGATACGACGATCCCTATTCTGTCACCTGTCCCAATCTCCTCTTTGGAGATTGTGATAAAAGTCTAACAGAGAATATTAATACCCAGATGTACGTGTGGAAACCAACAGGTTCCATCGCTGACTTGTGATTCTCGCGACCAGATAGAAATGAAATGTTTTTTCATATATAGGTGATTCGCCCCAGATGCAACTTCTGATCAGTGACACTCCTTCTGTTGACTACTACGTTTCAACAGTACAGCATTAATAGAAACAACCTATTTGAGGCAAAATAATTTTTCTTCTATGTTTATTCTTTACCACTCCATATTTACATCATCACTCATCATACACAGTATCCTGCCATAAATGAATCGTAATATGTACATATTCTTGTAGCCCCGTGGGTCTTCCGGGGATTGACCTGGGATGTCGTTGTGCACACCACAGGTCATGGTAAGAATAGGCCTCAGCTCCTTGGACAGCTTGTCGTGAGGGGCGACTAACTGAGGCACCGGGTGTGTAAAGGAATAGGACCCCACCCGTATGGTTCCCGGGTGTGAAAAGGAATAGGACCCAACGTCTTGATATGACTGAAATATAGTTGAAAGCGACGTTAAATCGTATTCACTCACTTACTCACCCATATTCTTGTTTGTGTATGTGTTGAATAACTATTGTTGTGTATACGACTGGGAGACACACTAACGAGCTCTGGCTCATTGTGCTCCCACTGATTCAATGAAATATTGTTTAAACCAAGAAACGTAGCGCTAAAGGTGATACACGTAGTATTTATCACTATTCTGTACTGTAAAATGCTCTTCTTCCTTATCCAGGCGAAGACAGATGGATGTGCACGCTAATGATGATGAATGGATGGAGGCTGAAATACACCTCTGCCTGTCTCAACACGACCCACTGCCCTGACACGTTTGAAGAATTTCTCAAGCAGCGTAGACGATGGATATTATCGGATATGACCAACACGATTATCGTCTTGAGAAACTTGAGGCGTCTCTCTACACAGAACCCCTGCTTCTCAGTGGTGTATATTCTCTACCTACTGCAGATGTTTGTGGCATTACTACTGACCCCAGGTACAGATGTGCTGATGCTCACTGCTGGACTTGACATGATCTTATCCGTCCCTTTCTACTATATCATCCCGATATACAGCATCGCGCTCGTTCTCTACATCATTGTCTGTGTCTCACGCTACACGCATCTCCAGACACTGTCCACGATCGTGTTGGTGATTCTCATAGCGGTCAATATGTCAATTATTGTGGTCGGTGGAGGAATATTTGTCTTCACAGACGTCATGAGAGGTGAGTACTGCATCATTGCGTTATCACATCTATTGACTTCAGACATCGAAGCTTTAAATTGGAGCCATATGCAAGAGGAGGGGAAAATTGACGTCTGGTGACTAAAAAGCAACCATATGACTCTAGTGGAAAGCATTCCTCGACACCTAAGATACAGACCCGAGAATTCGGTTTGATTCTCGAATGTAGCCTTAGTATCTCAGCCGCGCTTTTATTGCGTCTGTTCATGTGGAGACAATGAAGTATCCACCCAGCCCATAGCATCGGCTTAAGCGGAATTAGATACGCTAAGACGGGAGCTGTGATGACAGATCAGCTCAAAACAACTCAACTGATGTTTATTATAGTGGATGAGCATCGTGGACGTCCGATGGCGAAAACGAAACGTCCGATGGAGAAAACTGTTAAAAGCAAGAATACCCAGGAAAACTAACCTGTAATGCCCGACGTCGTACGGCTTAAATTTCCCACCGAAACAAGACATATATGTGTGTCACTCCTATCTGCATTCAACCCATCCACATTTAACCCCATGTCGATAACACTGATGATTGTTCTATTCGTTCTCGTAATTTGCATCTTCAACTATATCATATGGGCATGATGTTCTATAGTTCGCAGCTTTACCAGTCAATGCGCATGCTATATTTTGTATCAGTTGAATGTCAGAGTTAGGACTACGTATTCCAACCGAGAATAATTCTCAAGAAACTCACCTGGACCTCACCGAATTCCATTGTCATGTTTCAGCAATGTTACTATCAATATATCACACTATTTGGTGTATGCATATTACCGTGTATATCAAGAACAAAGTCTCATTGATATTTTGATAATGTTGCCCTCATTATATCAGCACATATTTAAATATTAGATTTTTTGTCTAGTTTTCAACCAATGATGTGCCACTTACGTAAGTTCCTCTGTTTTTGCTCCTTTCGCGAGTTAGTGGTAACTCATTTGAAAGTTAATATATTGTTTACATATCGACTTCTTAAAGTTCTTATCTCATCATATCTTATCTTTCAGAAATCCGAGAAGGCACGCTACAGTTCCAGGATCATTATATATTGATCATCTTGATGTCGAGTGTGATATTGGCCGCCATACTTCACCCACGGGATGTCTGGTTGCTGGTGTACGGCTTGTGTTACTTGATCTTCTTCCCAGCCAAGCACATCCTTCTGCCTCTGTACGCCACTGCAAACATCGTGGATCAGAGTTGGGGAACCAGGGATGATGTGAGTTCTCTCATTTTGGAAGTTAACCTCGTTGAACCTCCCTTTCGATAAATTCACAATTGCAATCAGAACGGTTTATTACAGAAAAGTTGCGTTTTCCCACGATTTTTATTCGATTTGCGTCACTCTACAATCACCAACGAGGCTATCTTGAAATTTTTAACATGTACCGGGTATTTCCCAAAACTGTGCCAAGATGGCAGATAATATTGGTACAGAACTTAGCACGCCAGCTACGTGACTGGTAGCTGCTACCCCCCAAAATGATTGATCTCCCTATCTTACAATACCCCTCTTCCCGAAATAACATGATGTAATTCTACGATACGTGAACTGACCCACGGGCAATATATCCCCAGCTCGGTGTCCTCTTTCTCTAACTCCCAATGCTTGATGATAATATAGTGATTTGGGGTGTACGCAGCCTGAAAGAGGAATGCGGGACAGATTTCAAATCCCCTAATTAGTCTGGTTATCTTTAACAACAGGGAAGGAACGATGGAGGTGGGTCTAAACATGCCGCACTTTATCTTTGTGTCAAGCGCTACCATGAAAGGCTCTGATGTATTTCTATATTGTATAACTTTGTCTTTACATATAAGGATAAAACGTCCACATTATCCTGCCTTCCCGCCAGTTGGAAACGGAAGATGAAGAAGAATACGAACGAAGAAGGTGAGAAAAGAAAATATGTGCTTCCCAGAATCAACGTCATTTTACTTAAGATTATTTACTCGATGATATATACGTAATAAGCCGTTAAGTATACTTGTCAGATTCGACACTCAATATATAGTCAGCCGTCGTCCACAGAATAATTTCCGCGTGTGTAATCGAAAGACGATTCGTGGTATGAGTTGTATCTCAGGTACGCTTTTATCTTACCTGTTCATGTGGCAACTTGAATGATATGACCACACGGCCCCTAGCACCGGCATAAGCGGTATTAGATACAAATTTAGAGAGCCCTTTCATTGATGTAAAGGTACAAGTCTAAATATGTTTTTCCATCTGGACTATCATTAATTTTAGTTGAAAATATAAATGCTTCGGTTATATAGGGAATACCCAATGCTAAAGAGATCCTCCATATAGCGTTTACATATTTCGGCAATTTATAAATATAGGGTTATTCATATGTATAACAAAGATTATTTTTGAGTGTTGTTTTGTCTACGATTCCAAACATAGGAGTACTAACCTCTTCGTCTGCCAAACCATTTATGTCATTTCATGAGGGTTTGGGGGACATCGAGTTGCTTTGATATAATAATCGTCAAACACATATGGGATATGTATAGAAACTACCCGAAAGGTTGAACAACAACCATCAACCTCAATAAAGCTAATCGTGGACGAGTGTGCGGAAAATCATGGCAATGATAATGAATTTATTCTGTAGTTTTAATATTACACTGAGGACCGTCTACTTACACAGGTTCGGGGACAAATGGAGAAACAGAGTGCACAAACAACGTATTTCTGCCTATGTCAGAGGGGACGTACGAACAACAAGTCGAGTTTCGTTTCTGGGGGGAAATCAAGGCAAATTTTCTCGGCAACGACGTCAATCTGGGATTAAGTAAAGATGAGATGGCGAACGAACTCAGGCGCCTTCGCTTTAAGGTTGTTCTTGGAATGGCGTTGTCTAATGCCCTCTGGTTAAGCTGTCTGTGTGTTCTATTCTGGTATACGTCAACAGCGCAGATCAGCATAAGTCTATATGGAGTACTCTATGGCGTCCTTTATGGGCTTTCGTCCACGGTACAGCTTCTCGGAATGATCACAGATAGGGTCAAGGTCGCGATCAACAATATCACCAGGAATGTCGTTGACATCGGTCAGCAAGAATGGGTAACAGAATTGGTATCTCGACGGTGACGAACAACTTACATCAGACCACACTCCTGGTGAAAACTGTTACCCACCGGAACGCTTTACCTTCAACGAAAACATCGACATCTCAACTACGCCATTCAGTTAAATGTTTAACCGTATCAGGAAGCAAAATGCTCCCCCCTACCAAACTTTCTGAGCTATCTCCGGAACGACAAAAACATTGAGAGCTGACAATCCTTGACTTTATAGGTTATCATATTGGGGTCATTTTGCGCCTATTTGCATAACCTCCCCAACACAGGATCATGGGTAAATTCAAAATGGCGGCCACGTGGGGTACCAGAAATGTTATGTTTTTGTCATTTTCTTTCAAGATGTTTGCTTTTTCGCGATGAAAAGTGGGCAAAATGTACTTCGTTTCACATCAGATTAATATTTACTAATTTATCATGCAGTTTTTGCGGAGAAATTGCATGAATGAAAAATTTAAAAAATTTGACCGAAAAATCGACCCCAAAAATGCCGTTTTTAATACATTTTCTGGTAGAGCTTGACCCAAGGGTATACTGTGTTTGCGCCCCCTAGCTCAAGTGGTAAAAAAATGAATAGGAGGGGCCATTTCGCCCCCGCCCCAGGCCTGGACAGGTCTCAAAAATCCCAGGTCAAATAGGGTTAATGATAATGTTCTACTCTTGTCCATTTATTTTATCTTAATGGTATCCATGGGATATAAAAAAAATCTCTGTATTTGTAACATAATTTTGTATTGCTTTTTTATATTTATTTGCATCTGGAGAATTGACATTCGATTTTGTTCAATTCAGGTCAACATTTACTAACACATACAAAAGTGATTGCGAGCCACAGTGCTTGTGGGCATTCATATTTGTGTCGCTAAACTGAAACCGCTGGTTCGTTGCGACGAGCCGATCATTTAGAACTGAAAAAGCTGAATCAATTTAATTGCATCTGATGCGGATTCGTATCCAAAAGAATAATGCTATCCATATAAATATGCAATCACAGTAGCCAATAACGGTTAGTTTTGCTAACTGAGGCTTGCGTACTTTTACCAGAATCGACATATCGATACACGGCGGATCGTATGCCCAGTATTCCAGGTCACCAGCTGGTTGGAGTTATGCCACTGATGGGGCTGAACAGACGATTTTGTGTCTTATATAGTGACCGCGTTGATCAGCCGAATAATTCTAATAACGTAAATGTGTTTGCGACACAGTTGCGTAGGTGTTTAAAGGCTATAATCGGTCGTCCTGTTCATTCTTGATATACAGATTGCTCATCACATGTTTCAGATCCAACATTTAATTCAGTTTAATTCAATTTAACTTTATTATTTCGGTCTCTGTATGAAGAACACAGAGGCAGCGAGAGGGGACAACTCTCAAGAGAAAACATAAAAAAACACACGCACTTTACGAAACAGGGAGACAACTCTCTACCAGCGAAGTAGCTAATATTCATAGCGTCTCTCTTCCCTCAACGCTATGCCGACGGCAAATACATTTCCCTGTTTGTAACTCGAACATCTCCATGGCGCACTTATTATTACCTTTGCGCTCTATTGGACCTTCATTAACTTGAGAAAATGGGCCGCCATGAATAAAAATACTCTAATCGATGTTGTGATCATCATCCCCTGTATACACGGAAATATGACGGAAATGGCCATCTTCTTGACCCTCCATAGGGATAATTTTAACGTCTGTAATTAATATATGGCCGACGAAGGGTCATTTAGTCTGCCATTTCTGTATTTTTATTCATGGCGGCCCATTTTCTCAAGTTAATGAAGGTCCAATAGGGCGCAAAGGTAATAATAAGTGCGCCATGGAGATGTTCGAGTTACCAACAGGGAAATGTATTTGTCGTCGGCATAGCGTTGAGGGAAGGGAGACGCTATGAATCTTAGCTACCGGTGAAGGAGAAATTCCAATGGCAATGCGTAGTGATATTCTCTTGAATTTGAGGGCCCTCGGTGGCCGAGTGGTCTAAGGCGCTTTCCTGGTGAACCGGCACGGGTTCGAACCCAGCTGGTCCTTGTGTAGAAGATTGTCAGTTACTTGCCGACGGGCGGGGGTTGTCTCCAGGTACACCGGCTTCCTGCACCGAACAAACTGACTGTCACCGTATGAGTGAAACAAACTTAAGTGTTACATTAAACCAAATCCCCCTCTTGAATTTGATTCTACATCCTAGTTGATTCTATGTCCGACATTGAGTAGCAAGCCATGGTCCATGAAGAATGTCAGCTTCTATCTTTCTACAATATGAAATTGGCTCCAAACCCCAAGGAGACATATTATGAGCGATCAGCAACTTTTCAATTTTCAAGCCTGTATTTCTTCTAGGCTTCATAACCCTAGCTACCAATATTATAGTACAGTGTGTATCCAGCTGAGCACTACCAAGCGTAGGAATATACGCCTACAGTTATATGTTTACACTTGTATTCATGTTATTGCATGTTATCCTGCGATACTTTGCTCCGTAAAAACAGTTGTGTACAGAATTGGACATCTAAAAAAATGTCTATCAGAGGTACACAATCTGTGTACTTTTTCTACACAAATTGTGTATCACAGCTACACAGTGATTGTAGATGTTCAATTTTGTTACAGTGGGTACACAGTCTGTGTACTTTTGGTACACAACTGTTTTTAGAGAGTGTAGTGCCGAAGATCAGAGTCGGGCAATAAATGGAATTGAATTGTATGAGACCATTATTTTTTTATCCAAATGATTATCCAAGTCGTTTTCTAGAGTACGTTGTATCTCGGTAACGTTTAATTGTGATTTCCCACATGACCTTCATCACGAACCTGTATTACATGGTGTTCATAATGCCCCTAATCCCAGGGTAACTCGGCCTGGTCGGGTGGATCACCCTGTCTACTAATCTAGTGACTTCTTCTTCATTGTTCCTAAGCGGAAAAAATCCATTCGTGTTGAAACTTTGGGACTTCATACTGGTATCACTTTGAGCTTAGAAGTATAATCTCACTTACAATGTCGCCCGTGAGGGAGTTATTAAGTTTTAGTCGTTTTCTCTGCAAATTGTTTGCCTATTTCTAGGTAAAACTCCTCAAGATTACTGGAGTCCACACCAGATAATTCTTCTTTAATTCAGGTATGCAGTTTATTAGGCAATAATTGCATCCAGATTTTTTTTCGAAAAATGGGCAAGAAAATTCGTTTCTAGAATATGACGTCACTGTGACATTTACAATGGACTGCACTACATTTCCTGATGAGCTTGAGACAGATATATAGTGTGGTAAGTTCCAGGTTTCTATCCTCTAGGATGACGAAATATCTGTCGAGGGGGAATCGGCCCTCTCCCCTCTCACATCCATACAACTTGCCCGAGGAATCAACTTGCCTGAGGAATCAGAAAAATTCGATCCCGAATCACCTAGTCCGATTGTGTTCAAGGAGAGGGTATTAACTAGACCTGTTCGAATATCAACGCAAGAAATACATGCCAGTAAGCAAAGAAACCACATTTTAGAATGTAAACAATGGTTAGCTATTTCGTATGTTTGGATCTGGATCTATGTTCTATCTTCCCGAAAACCGATCTAGTTGCACGGTAGCGGCTCTCTGCGAGTATATGCGAAAACATTGTTACATGTACAGTTACAGTCATAAATATAGCCGCGAACGGCAATAACGAGTTCCAAGCTTTGGCAATGACCTTGGCCTTTGACCTAAAAATAAACACTGGTGTTGTGTAGTATTAAAATGTTTGATGAATCTTAAGATATATTCGAGACACTACGTTAAATGGAATTTGGTGATGTGACCTTGACCTTTGAATTCCTGACCTTGATAATAATAGCGTAACGGCTATTTGTCTAATATATTTTTGTAAAAATTGAAGAGAATTGATCACTTAACGGTTCCTAAGTTACCATTTTTACAAGAATTTGTGACACACACACCCCCATACCCACATTTGTATCCTTGTGAGGTCTGTCGATATATTTGTGCAAAATTGTAGTGATCGTGATGTAACACGGTAGCAACGGTCAACAATGTAAGCAACAGTGTAGCAACAATGTTTTCTGTTGTTGAAGAACGCTCTTGTCGCAACAATGTTACACAATAACATCCACAAAAACGACTTTTTAAATCAAAAACGACAAAGATCCTTTCTTATGGAAGAAACTTAATTAGGAAGATCGTTTCTTGTAGAGAAATTACATATTGAAAAGGAAATTCATAGTAGGAATGATCACATTTTCAATATGTTTTTTCCTTGTGCCTTTTGAGGTATCCCCAAAGTACCACACAAGGAACAATTGCAAGTACCTACTAAGGTTATATTCGTGCGCTTTCGCACACACACACAGGCAGCGATTCTATATTCCCTGATAAGGGCAATTTCTGTCTCTAGCACCTGTTCATTATCGCCGTGTCCATTAACAAATAAATAGCCGTGTTCACCAGCAAAAAAATCCGTTCCTTGAAAAACATGATATTTTGATTGGTCTGTGGCGGCCATTTTGTATTGACGGACTCATCGACTAGAGCAAATTGTCGATGCGGCGAACCAAGGATCGTGTATACCACATTTCGAGTCAATTAGTTCAGTAGTTTCCGTGGACGGGATTTTTTTTTGGAACTAGGTCAATCCAAGATGACCACTGCGGATTTTGACCAATCAATTATATACACTTTCAGTGCAACAGATTGTGATCTTCCCGATATATTGCAACAGCCTAGAAATCTGTACCTATCACAGTTCAAGAGAGTGAGCCCTTCCACAATTTTTTACCTAGAAACTTATTATTTGCATATTCTGTATCGCCATCCCATAATAAATATATCTGCATACCTTCGACGTCCAAGTTCGTTTTTCTTTTCAAAAATTACAACAACAACGACAGCACCGAATGGTCCCCGCCGCCATTTTAAACTGACGGACCAACGTGCATGGGGCACACTGATAATGAGCAGGATCAAGGACTATGTATGCCAATTTTCGTGTCAATCGGTTGTGCGGTTTCTTCAGATACGCTGTTTTAATAAACTACGGGTGATAAGTTCTTGAAAAACGACTCAGACCTATCCATGTTAACGTACGTTTTAGTTCTACCTGGGTGATTTGAGGTCACAGCAGCCTGGAAGTGGATTTGATTCTGCCCCAACCCCTCTATATATGTTCGCTATCCCGGCGACTCGGAAGCTAAAACTTAACACACTATACCCCTGGGTTAAGCTCTACCGGAAAATATGAAAAAAATAAGACGTCGACACTGATGACTTCACAGGAACGTCATTTTCCCGAGAAGGCATATGTCGGTCGATTTTTCGAGTTTTCTATTCATGCAATTTCCTTCTCAAAAGTTGCCTGTTAAATTAGTAAATAATCAACTGATGTGAAATAAAATAGATTTCCCCCACTTTTATCCGCCGAAACGTAGAAATTTTGAAGAAAAAAAGGACCCAACGTGGCCGCCAGTTGGTATTTACTCATGATTCTCTGGTCTGAGGGTTATACAAATAGGCTCAAAATGATTCCAATATAATATACACAGTTAGAAAGTTTCAGCTTTCTATTTTTTCTCCGTTTTTTTTCTCTACCGTAGGATAAGATTTTCCAGATTCCAAACGTATTTCTGTTCATTTCCATTCCATCTAAAACATATGGTTTTCATACACATTCGTGTTCACATTCGTGCAATCTTGGACGAATTCGAGGAGTTACTTTTTCAAGTGCCCAGCAGCTGTTGTATAATTACAAGTATATAAGCAAGTATGGGTTTGCTAATGGCAATGCGAATTTCCCGATACTGTAAGCTACGGGACGATTTGGACAAAAATAGTATATGAAATTCGGAAGGAACATTTACCATAATTTGATAACGGAAACACATGTAACTTCTGATAGATTAACCCTAACTGATCTGGTTGATTCGGGGTGTACCGCTGCTCTGATGACCTTAGAGTGACCTCGTATCATCAAGGAGTATTTCTCGGCTTACTTTGACAGTCTTTTTTCCATCAGATTTTGTTACTTTTGTTTTATTTTGGTACACAAACTGTTTATTTTGTTTGGGAATGAAACACTCTTCTGCCCTTCGAAGCAGAAAACACCCCAAATCTTGAGAAAAAGGCCAAATTGACCCCTCATGAGCGCCGTATTGAATTTGATTGACGAGTGAGTGAGTAGTAGGGGTTCACGTCGTTTTCAACCTTGTTTCAGTCATATCACGACGGTGCCTACATGTGCCAGAACACGAGAGTGCTCACAGTTCCTATTACCCTGGACACTGATTAGCCCAGCCAGTGCAAACGTTGCTTAACTTCGGTGATCTGACGAGAACCGGTGTGTCCAACGCCCAAATTGACGTCAATGCGCTCAGGTACATATGCATATCAGGCTCATATCCTTAATGAGAAAATGAGAAAAGCTTTCCGGTAGCTAAAAATTTCATTTTTTCCTAAAATCCAAGTAGGCCCTACAGCATACCATGGTGTTGATTTTGAGAGCTTTGATGCAAGAGACAACATAATCTGTCCAACTGGCTATCATATGCAACTCACAGATACGTTATAGCTCAAGTTAGTTTTTGACGACTTTTTCACGGGAAAACAGCTTACATTTTAGTACCCCATGATCGCCAAATTATAACTACACAAGATCATTTGTGCGTAGTTTTATGCAAATATGTTTAGAATGAACCCAATATAAAAAGCGGAAAAGTCACAAAGTTTTAGCTCTCAATGACAGGTGGGCGGTAAATTGGAAAATGTTCATCGATACGAAATCAAATACCTGTGGGTACCCAGAGGAAGAAAACTACACTATTGGGGAAACGGTCAGATGCAAATCTTATAGTACTGACATACTAGTAGCTCTTACATCTATTTACATATAATGCCTTGCTCGGAAAGGTATGCAAGTAGACTCAAACGTACCCTACCTAATACGATAGCTATCAGGTCCAAGAGTGTCAGCTCACACAGTTTCCTTCATTCGCCTCTCCCTATCAAGGCGAGGTAAAGTTGATTTCTAATAACCACAATATGTTAACCCAACATCGTTCATAAAACCATACACCGGGTAGCTATATTGTTCCTATAAAGTTAATTATTGTAATGAGAGGAAAGTTGATTCTAATAACCACAATACGTTAACCCAACATCGTTCGTAAAACCATACACCGGGTAGCTATAAAGTTAATTATTTTAATGAGAGGAAACGCAGAGGATATATTGCACTTTTGGTGCCATTTCAACTTGAACAGCCTGGAAAATGATTAATTATTACATGTATGCCGCGAAGTTGCTCCAATATCATAAATAAAGAGCGATGAAGTTATACAGGTAATACATATGAAAAATCTTCATACCCTAAGAAATGGGTACGAAAAGCGAGTTGAACAACCAACATGTATAAGCACAATTACACTATCATGTCAATTGTATTTTTCTTTCATTTCGAAATATTTGAGCAATCGAGATACTGTGGAAATATTTAATACCGTACTTACTGTTTATTACAACATTGAATACATGTATCTGGAACACAGTCGATTGATCAGACACTTAATTCTCTCCCGTGATTCATTGCACATAATTCTGAAGATTATCCACCAACAGACATGGTGCAAATAACAAACTCCAGATGTCCCACAGATTAGTTTCATATAAACTAGAATGAAAGTAACTCCAAAAAGTGAAGGCATTGTGATATTCTATATTTCGGTACAGGTTATACCATCGTCAGGAATATACAGGTAGCTTTGATTGATTGAAATTATAGTTTAGGGGCCGCTTCCCATACGGATTTCGATGTTTTATTTTAACTTCACGTTACATTTCTTAGCTCATTTGAAAATTTTACAAGCGCTGTATTTCAAAATAAATAAATAAGGAGAGAGCGGAGGGAAATATAAGTAGAACAGAAGAATTGACTATTTACACGTTCGTCGGTCAGTTTTTGATTAAGTTATACGGGTGAAAATGTGTCCATGATTCCTTTGTATCCCTTCATACACACAAAGCCGTCCAGAAAAAAACTGGGAGAACCACAGGCGGCTTCTTTCAGAACTCTGTGCCTGTAACAATGCGTGGAGTGCGTAACGGTGTACAGGATGGCAGACTGCGTCCTTTCCTGGACCAAGATTCGAAACTACTGTAAGTCAACACATATTGGATTATATGTACACTACAATAGTTTCGAACCTTGGTCCAGGAAAGTACCATGGATAAGAATTTTGATAGATCGATCACGCAAATTTTGCAGTAACGCCAACTTGTTATCTGAAGAACTTGACAAAATTAAACAATTTATGTTATGGAATGGTTTTTCCAGTAAATTATGTCAGAAATTGTTACAGAAATATCAAAATCCACCTCAAAAACGACCCGAAAACCAAAATATATCTCCCTTTACCCCTTTTTGGCAGACAGGGTAAACGAATTGTTAACAGAACTATCAAGAAAATGAAACGGCTCTTAAATGGTGCCGCTAGGTTTATTGTTATATGTAATACACGCAAGTTATCTACATTTGTGTCCTACAAAAATTATATTCCTGACAGTCTAACAAGTTACATTGTGTATGAATGTTGTTGTTCCGGGTGTGGTAAAAGTTATATTGGACAAACAGAAAGATGTTTAATGACCAGATTAAACGAACATTCTAATCCTAATAATGAAAATCACTCCCATGTTATGAAATGTGATGCTTTCCAGCACATTTATGACAATGTTATTACCAGACCGCAATAACAGGTCGGTCAAGGAATTTAAACCAACTGCACATATGCTACTACACTGCACTAGAATAATTGACTATGCTAGGCTCTGGGGTGAGTTGTTATTCAAGGACGCTATTGCCATAAAAGAAAAAATCCTGACCTCAATCATGGTTTGAAAGCATCTAAAGAAGTAATTGTGTTCAAATGAGTTGTTTATAGAATTCTTATATCAACCATAGCTTGATATCATGTACAGAATTGTGTTCAGGTTAATTGTTTTGTAAAACTGCTCACTATCCATTGAATATAGAACCTTCAGCTTGGAAGGTGAACTGTTTTATTCACCCTGTATATATACTCTTGAACAAGTGCTACCTGTATATATGACGAGGATATGGAGGGTGTAGACGAGTCCGGTGACAGGAAGAGGCCTCTTAGGGACCGCTCTGCCTCCCAAGAACGATCATCGTCAGCGGACTCCAAGAAAAGCAAGTCAGCTAAGCCTTCTCACTCCCAGCCGTCCCAATCGTCTTCTTCCAAGCCTTCCTCGTCGTCCCATACTCATGCTTCGCCTCAAACATTAAATGTTATCATGGCTGATACCGGTCCTGGTGTTCCAGTTGCGTTCATCAATCCTATCAAGTTCGGTAAAGAGTTGAATACTTTGATTGGTAATCCTAAGAAGATCACGAAAACTGCCACTAATAATCTTATTATCAGATGTTCTTCACATAGACAGGTCCAGAAATTATTGAATTGCAGGCCGCAGTGTTGACTGTACGGAAAATGAAAAACCAAGCGTCAGGGGTGTCATCAGTGGAGTTTCTGGCCTGATTACTGAAGAGGAGATATTGGAAGAATTAGAGGGAAAATCTGTCACCAAAGTTGAAAGAAAAAAAGTAAAGAAAGAACCCCCACATTCTGCATGCTTTTATATTTCAATGCTCAGTCACCTCCAGATGACGTCACTCTTGGTTATCAGCTATTTGAGGTCAGACAATACATACCCCCCTGTGGTACGATGTTTCAAATGTCAGTTATTTAATCATGTTGCGAGTGATTGCAAGGGACGTAACCGTTGTTCGAGGTGTGGTGGAGACCATGTTTATGCTGAATGTCCAAACTTCGAGACTCCTAAATGTGTTAATTGTGGCGGATCTCACAGTTCGGTATATGGTGGCTGTCCAGTTAAGAAAGAGGCGGACCAGGCTCAGTACTTGAAGGTCACCCAGAAAATATCTTTTGCCCAAGCTTTGAAAAATGTCCGTAACACAAATCCCGAACCAATTTTTGTACAACCATCCCAACCATCTCAGCCTGTACACTCCCAACTTTCCCAGCCCGTCCAGACTCCTCAAGCCTTCCGTACTCCTACAATGACTGCTCCCCATCCGCCAATACGTAACGTGGCTGCCCCAAAACCTCAACCAGATATCGGTACCTTATTGTCTAAGCTTGTTGTTTTTATTACCAAGTTGTGTTTTCATTTCACTGAAACTGATAGATGTAGAGAGAAGTTAGAGTTTGTTAGTCTGTGTGCTACTGAGCATTTTGGGGACTTATTTGACGAATCTTGTTTATCTTTAAACTCCCCTTATTTCCCCCCCCCCCTCCCTTGCAGGTAATTAATGGCTGTATCCGGGCACATACACATCTATATCATCTTTATTTTTTTTATTTTTATAATGGCTTTTAATGTTTTACACCAGAACATTCAGTCTTTATCAGCTCAGGAATTTAAATATTATTTCTCTAATATTGACCCGCAACCTGATATTTTATGTTTTCAGGAAACGTTTTTAAAGCCTCACCTAGATTTTACCTACCCTGGGTATGCTGTTAAACGGGCCGATCGTCCTGTTGATGATCGTCGAGGGGGTTTGGCCATGTTTATAAAAAACGGTATTTCTTTTACAGAAATTAAACTTCCGACTTTTAGGACAATTGAGTGCCAGTGTTACAGAATAGATCGTGTTACTGGTAGACCAGTAAACATTGTGAATTTATATAACCCTTGTAATCGTCTAGATTTTTCTGATTTTAATATGCTTGTCTCTCTTATTGGTGAATCTTATATTATTTGTGGTGATATGAACGCTGACCATGAGCTGTGGGGTAGTGCTAAGGCTGATCATAATGGAAACATTATATGTGATTTTATACAAGACAATAATCTAGTTTTGCTTAATGATGGGTCTGGTACACGATTAGATATTCGTACTGGCAAGTTGTCTCCCCTTGACCTTACTTTATGTTCACATGATATTTCTTCTTCTTTTAAATGGCATGTCGACTATTCTACTTCCTGTTTGAGTGATCATTACCCAGTACATTTTACCCTTGGTTTTACCCCGCATACCAATCACTTAGGCAATCCGCCTAGGTGGAAAACAAACAAAGCTGATTGGGTAGGTTACACTAAGGAGTGTGATCATTGTTTTTCTCATGATTTTGTTAATGATGATATAGATGTGTATTCTGACAATATTGTAAGTGCCATTAACGATGCAGCAAATCTATACCTATGTCCAAGGGTGTACCTAGTACCAAGCCCCCTGTTCCATGGTGGAACTCTGACTGTTCCAAAGCTATTAGGGAACGGAACAGGGCAAAGAACAGGGCTAAACACACTCGATTATTACCGGACATTATTGATTTTAAAAAGAAAAAAGCTTTTGCACAACGCGCAATTAAAAATGCACGGAAACAAAGTTGGCGAGATTACTGTTCTAAAATGAACAGAAAAACTAATCTAAAACAAGTGTGGTCCCAGGTTAAGGCTATTAATGTGTCCGAAAGTCTAATTCCATTCCTACTATTATATCTGATACAGGTTGTAATGTTACAAACGCTGACAAGTGTAATGTTCTAGTTGATAATTTTGCGTTTGTATCTAGTACGGACAATTATAGTTCAGATTTTTTACCCCATAAGCAGGAAATGGAACAGACCCACACTTTTAACAATATTTTATTTGATGAGATGCCTATAAATGAAGATTTTACACTTATTGAACTGAAACAGGCTCTTCATAATACCCATGATTCATCGCCAGGAGAGGACAATATTACATACTCAATGGTTAAAAATATGCCTGATAAAGCTCTCAATGTGTTACTTCTATTTTATAATACTATATGGTCGAAAATACCTATATCGTGGAAGAGAGCTGTAGTTATCCCGGTGGCTAAACCTGGAAAGGATCCCTCTCTTCCCACGTCATATAGACCAATAGCCTTAACATCTAACCTGTGTAAGATCATGGAAAAAATGATTAATGTTCGTCTGATGTGGTTTCTTGATAAAAATAATATACTTTCCCCTGTTCAGTCAGGATTTCGTAGAAATCGTTCCACTGTTGGCCATGTTATCACTTTAGAGGATTCTATAAGGAAATCTCTGCTTAACAAAGAACATTTTTTATCAGTGTTTTCAGATATTCAACGTGCTTATGATATGGTATGGAGGCATGGCCTTTTAATTAAAATGAACAACCTTGGGATTGGGGGGAGAACGTTAGGCTTGGTTAAAAATTTTTTATCGAGCCGTTTTATTCAAGTTCGAGTTGGTCGAGATTTATCTCGGCGCGTTCTTGTTGAGAACGGTGTGCCTCAAGGCTCGGTCTTATCGCCTACATTATTTAATATCACTATTAATGACCTTCCATCTGCCCTAAATCCCAAACTTAAATGTTCTCTATTTGCAGATGACAAAGCCATATGGTTTGGCTGTAAAAGTATTAATCATGCAAAGAAATATATTCAACAGGGTATTAATGATATTGTTAAATGGGGTCATCTGTGGGGATTAAGTTTTCATTTGTGAAAACTGAAGCTGTATTATTTACAAAAAGGCTCTTACAGAACTGGCTTAATCTTGTGTTGGATGGTTCTACTGTAAAAATTTCAAACTCATTTAAATATTTGGGTGCTATATTGGACAAACGTCTTACATGGAAAGAACATATTAATGTCCTAACTGTTAAATGTAAAAAAGTGTTAAACCTTATGCGTTGTGTGTCTGGAAGATCATGGGGTGCAGATAAGAAAACATTATTATTATTATATCGTGTAATAATTCGTTCTAGGTTAGATTATTGTTGTGAGGCATACGATGGCGCATGCGCGACACTGAAATCAAAACTAGACGCTGTTCAGTGTCAAGCTCTTCGTGTATGTACAGGGGCTCTCAGAACCACTCCTTTAAATGTTTTACAAGTTATGTGCAATGAGTGGCCTCTGTATATTCGGCGACGTATGCGCACTCTTAAATTTACGTTAAAGTTAAAGTCCTCAAAACACCAATCTGCCCTATCTGTTTTTACCCCTACTCCATATGATAGATTTTATGTTGACAAATCTTCTCAGCCAGAACCGTTTAGTATTCGTTGCAAGTGTATTTGTTCCATGCTTAATATTCCTGATTTAATTATTCAACAGTCCTTTGTTCCAGCACTTCCTCCTTGGCATTTAAAATTACCATTCATATCGTTAGATATTCATAATAAAGTTAAAAAATCTGACCCCCAGTATATTATTCAGTCTTGTGCTAGGGAACATATTGATGCTAATTGGTTTCAATATTTACAGGTTGTTTACTGATGGCTCAAAAGATTCTGATCATGTCGGGGCAGCTTTCTGTGTGCCCGAAATCAAATATAGTAAGTGTTTTAGATTAACTGATAATGTATCTGTGTTTACAGCTGAGCTCACAGCTATCTTAATGTCATTACGGTTTTATCTGATTTTAGACCAGCTAGAGCTGTGATTTTAATCATATAGACCAATAGCCTTAACATCTAACCTGTGTAAGATCATGGAAAAAATGATTAATGTTCGTCTGATGTGGTTTCTTGATAAAAATAATATACTTTCCCCTGTTCAGTCAGGATTTCGTAGAAATCGTTCCACTGTTGACCATGTTATCACTTTAGAGGATTCTATAAGGAAATCTCTGCTTAACAAAGAACATTTTTTATCAGTGTTTTCAGATATTCAACGTGCTTATGATATGGTATGGAGGCATGGCCTTTTAATTAAAATGAACAACCTTGGGATTGGGGGGAGAACGTTAGGCTTGGTTAAAAAAAATTTATCGGGCCGTTTTATTCAAGTTCGAGTTGGTCGAGATTTATCTCGGCACGTTCTTGTTGAGAACGGTGTGCCTCAAGGCTCGGTCTTATCGCCTACATTATTTAATATCACTATTAATGACCTTCCATCTGCCCTAAATCCCAAACTTAAATGTTCTCTATTTGCAGATGACAAAGCCATATGGTTTGCCTGTAAAAGTATTAATCATGCAAAGAAATATATTCAACAGGGTATTAATGATATTGTTAAATGGGGTCATCTGTGGGGATTAAGTTTTCATTTGTGAAAACTGAAGCTGTATTATTTACAAAAAGGCTCTTACAGAACTCGCTTAATCTTGTGTTGGATGGTTCTACTGTAAAAATTTCAAACTCATTTAAATATTTGGGTGCTATATTGGACAAACGTCTTACATGGAAAGAACATATTAATGTCCTAACTGTTAAATGTAAAAAAGTGTTAAACATTATGCGTTGTGTGTCTGGAAGATCATGGGGTGCAGATAAGAAAACATTATTATTATTATATCGTGCAATAATTCGTTCTAGGTTACATTATTGTTGTGAGGCATACGATGGCGCATGCGCGACACTGAAATCAAAACTAGACGCTGTTCAGTGTCAAGCTCTTCGTGTATGTACAGGGGCTCTCAGAACCACTCCTTTAAATGTTTTACAAGTTATGTGCAATGAGTGGCCTCTGTATATTCGGCGACGTATGCGCACTCTTAAATTTACGTTAAAGTTAAAGTCCTCAAAACACCAATCTGCCCTATCTGTTTTTACCCCTACTCCATATGATAGATTTTATGTTGACAATTCTTCTCAGCCAGAACCGTTTAGTATTCGTTGCAAGTGTATTTGTTCCATGCTTAATATTCCTGATTTAATTATTCAACAGTCCTTTGTTCCAGCACTTCCTCCTTGGCATTTAAAATTACCATTCATATCGTTAGATATTCATAATAAAGTTAAAAAATCTGACCCCCAGTATATTATTCAGTCTTGTGCTAGGGAACATATTGATGCTAATTGGTCTCAATATTTACAGGTTTTTACTGATGGCTCAAAAGATTCTGATCATGTCGGGGCAGCTTTCTGTGTGCCCGAAATCAAATATAGTAAGTGTTTTAGATTAACTGATAATGTATCTGTGTTTACAGCTGAGCTCACAGCTATCTTAATGTCATTACGGTTTTTATCTGATTTTATACCAGCTAGAGCTGTGATTTTAATCATATAGACCAATAGCCTTAACATCTAACCTGTGTAAGATCATGGAAAAAATGATTAATGTTCGTCTGATGTGGTTTCTTGATAAAAATAATATACTTTCCCCTGTTCAGTCAGGATTTCGTAGAAATCGTTCCACTGTTGACCATGTTATCACTTTAGAGGATTCTATAAGGAAATCTCTGCTTAACAAAGAACATTTTTTATCAGTGTTTTCAGATATTCAACGTGCTTATGATATGGTATGGAGGCATGGCCTTTTAATTAAAATGAACAACCTTGGGATTGGGGGGAGAATGTTAGGCTGGGTTAAAAAAAATTTATCGGACCGTTTTATTCAAGTTCGAGTTGGTCGAGATTTATCTCGGCGCGTTCTTGTTGAGAACGGTGTGCCTCAAGGCTCGGTCTTATCGCCTACATTATTTAATATCACTATTAATGACCTTCCATCTGCCCTAAATCCCAAACTTAAATGTTCTCTATTTGCAGATGACAAAGCCATATGGTTTGCCTGTAAAAGTATTAATCATGCAAAGAAATATATTCAACAGGGTATTAATGATATTGTTAAATGGGGTCATCTGTGGGGATTAAGTTTTCATTTGTGAAAACTGAAGCTGTATTATTTACAAAAAGGCTCTTACAGAACTCGCTTAATCTTGTGTTGGATGGTTCTACTGTAAAAATTTCAAACTCATTTAAATATTTGGGTGCTATATTGGACAAACGTCTTACATGGAAAGAACATATTAATGTCCTAACTGTTAAATGTAAAAAAGTGTTAAACATTATGCGTTGTGTGTCTGGAAGATCATGGGGTGCAGATAAGAAAACATTATTATTATTATATCGTGCAATAATTCGTTCTAGGTTACATTATTGTTGTGAGGCATACGATGGCGCATGCGCGACACTGAAATCAAAACTAGACGCTGTTCAGTGTCAAGCTCTTCGTGTATGTACAGGGGCTCTCAGAACCACTCCTTTAAATGTTTTACAAGTTATGTGCAATGAGTGGCCTCTGTATATTCGGCGACGTATGCGCACTCTTAAATTTACGTTAAAGTTAAAGTTCTCAAAACACCAATCTGCCCTATCTGTTTTTACCCCTACTCCATATGATAGATTTTATGTTGACAATTCTTCTCAGCCAGAACCGTTTAGTATTCGTTGCAAGTGTATTTGTTCCATGCTTAATATTCCTGATTTAATTATTCAACAGTCCTTTGTTCCAGCACTTCCTCCTTGGCATTTAAAATTACCATTCATATCGTTAGATATTCATAATAAAGTTAAAAAATCTGACCTCCAGTATATTATTCAGTCTTGTGCTAGGGAACATATTGATGCTAATTGGTCTCAATATTTACAGGTTTTTAACTGATGGCTCAAAAGATTCTGATCATGTCGGGGCAGCTTTCTGTGTGCCCGAAATCAAATATGGTAAGTGTTTTAGATTAACTGATAATGTATCTGTGTTTGCAGCTGAGCTCACAGCTATCTTAATGTCATTACGGTTTTTATCTGATTTTAGACCAGCTAGAGCTGTGATTTTAACAGACTCGTTAAGTTCCTTACAAGCACTCATAAATTTTACTTGGACGAAATCTACACCTATTTTATATGAGATATTACATATCTGCACTGTTTTGTCTTTTCAGGGAACACATATAATTATGTTTTGAATGGCTTCCTGCCCATGTGGGTCTTTTGGGGAATGAGTCAGCTGACTGATTAGCCAAACAAGCCCTTTTACTTCCTGATATTTCCATCCCAGTTTTAATGAATATGTCTGAGATTTTAAGTTGGCTCAGACCCCAATTCATTCACATGTGGCAGGAAAGCTGGGATTCGTCTACAAAAGGTCGCTTTTATCATGCTTTTAACTCAGATGTTATTTTAGGCCATGATCTTAACTTATCGTCCCGACTTGCGGAGAAACTATTTTATAGAATTCAATCTGGGCATATTCCTCTTAATTCTTACCTTGCTCGTTTTAATTTACATGAAACTGGTTTATGCAACGGCTGTTTGGTGGACGATTCAGTAGATCATTTTTTATTTCATTGTCATAGACATGTTAATCAACGTCATTTGCTTTATACTGATCTTATTCATGCAGGTGTTTTTAATCCAACGATGGAGAATGTTTTTAAGCCTTCTAGAAATCACGGTAAGGTTTTCCAGGCTGTTGCGGATTTTATCATCCGATGTAAGCGTTTTTAATTTATACTGACCATGTATTGTAAATTTTAACTTTTTCCTTTTATATTTGGTTTATCTGTGATTTTACTGTGATGTCTGCTTTTGCATGTGTATGCATGTGTTGATTATGTGATAATTCTTGCTGTTTTTTTCATTTATACAAATTTGCATGGCATTCATATTGATTGCATATATATTTTACTTTTCCCCTTGATGAAAATAACCTGCCAAACATTTAACATCGCCTGCCTTTCCCTGAGCCATAACACTTTAAATCTATATATTCCCTCTGCATGTTCAATTCATTGAGAGTTTATTATATTCATACAGATTACTTTTTATTTTACTGAAGCAATATCAATGACATGGCGCAAATCGTTCAATCGAATGGGGCGCCAATATTCTAAATTCTGTCTGTCTGGCTACCTGTATATTCCTGACGCTGGTATAAGGTGTACCGAAATATAGAATATCATAATGACTTCACTTTTCGGACTTTCATACTAGTTTATACAAATAACAAAGTGTGGCAGTATTTCTTTTCGAGTTCTAATGCTTACACCAATGCAATTTGCTATGTATATGAGATCTTTCCACCATATCTTCACTCCTGATGATGATAAAATAAAGAGCCGCAATATTGAGTCAAAATGAACCTTACATTTTTTCGGATTTACACTACTCATGTATCAGATCAAATATTGGTACCGGTAGTAAACGCTTTCGTCGTTATGATAATTCACATGTAAATTTCGTCTCAAATTAAGGCAGCTTTTCCATAATCATGGTTTCTTCAATCGCGATTTTACTCATTGCATAAATCAAGAATTTTTCAACGAAAAAGAAATCGACTTAACAAAATCGTTGTGTTTTCGGTGATCGCCATTACATCACTAACTTCAACGAGCCGGTTCCATCGGTATAATGGAGCATTTATCAGTCCAAAGCCCATTATGAATTAATTAGTGTATAAAACAATTCAGTGATGATGAGAATTATTGAATTTTAATGAACTTCGGGGTGTGGACACGACGCTTGTCTAAGTTACACCACTTTCGATAACCCTCTGTCGATACCGTCTTGTATCGCTGAACCAATCCTGTTCCTCCTTACCCTGCTTGAAACACGATTGCATCGCATTATCGTGTAACACCTGTAAAATGTTCTCAATCGAAGAACGACTATCAGGGGAGACAATCCCTTGCACCTTCAGAATGCACCGTTAAGACATTCGGATACACTTCATGCTGATAAAGAAAATGTATATTTAACATTCTAGTTGGATAGGATATACATGGTTTTATCTGGAGACACTATATCTTGTATTGTTGCAGAACATGATAGTAATCCAGATTCTCAGCAATCCCCCGCCTCGCCTCCTCTGACAGGTCTGTTGGATCTACAGCAGGAAAAGTGGACGGGCTTAGGAACTCGGTGGACTTCATCAATGTAGATTGCCAGAAAGGGGCCATGTCTTTGAATCCTCCTTGATCCCAGGATAGCATTTCATCAGAGTAGACAAGCCCAGTCTTCTGGCAGTAGGCATTGAGTACGACCCCTTCAATGAATATATAGACAGGAATACAACAAAAATAAAAAAATACAATGAGCTATAGCTATCGGTCTTTTACACAAACAGCGCTGAATACTAGTGCATAGTGATACTTTCACATAACCAGCAAACAAGTACATGTAAGTGACAAATGACAAAGAGTCCAGCAGAATGAGCTCTTCTTAACACTATCTGGCCTAGACAATGTAGAGGGCGTTTATCGTAGCCCAGGGGAGGGGGCTGGTTCCGCCCCGTCTCCTGAATAGGAAATGGGAAATGAAACTTGCCACATTAAACTTTTGAGTCAAGCTCTACCATACTTATAATATAAATCCAAGATGGCCGCACTGATGACGTCACAATGATGTCATTATTCCAGAAGGCTTATGTTGGCTGATTTTTCGATTTTTTTTTATGCAGCAAAAACAGCTCAATAAAGTAATAACTAATTATCAGATGCACAATAAAATAATGTTTGGACACATTCATCTTCAAAAAAGAAGAGAAAGGACAATAACATAACATTCGTAGTATCTGCAAATGGTCATCAATTCGATTTTGTGCATGATCTTCTGCTTGGGGTTATGTAATTACATGTAAATGGGCTCAAAATGGATAGGCTAGAAGGTCACAAAGTTTCAGGTGTGAATTTATCTCCGTTTTTGGAGCACGAGAGAAAAGTTCACTGGGGGCGGCGGTGAGGGGGGGGGGAAGGGTGGGGAGTGGGGGAAAGGAACCGGATTCTGTCCCCCACCAAGTCAGACAGAGCTAATAATAGCGTAATGACAACATACAATCCTCTCTTTCATGGCGAATTCCCATGAATTATAGTATGATTTTGGCTTGATATAAAACTTATGTTTAATATTCGAATTTGCACCGATCATCAATATACTTTAAGTTACCTCAAATTACCTGGGTTCTCCAATAAGTCATCTGCTTCTACAACTACTGGTGTATCATTTGTCATGTCCTTAATCCTAAAGAACAGGTCATGCAGAGTCTTGAATTCTGCTTCTGCTTCAAGGAAATAGTCCCATCCTGAAACAACCATATATTACAAAGGATAAACAGACGCGCGCCATATCAATGCAATACGCCAAAGCCATAATTTCACGGTTTGCGTATTATGGAATTTAACATGAAATAGCACTGTGACCTCTGCATCAATTACACAGATCAAGGAAAGTCAACTCCCAAGATAAACCGACAAACAGCTCTTTAAGAAACAGGGAGACAACTCCCAACTAGTGAAAAACAGAGTCCGATGGAGATAGAATGAGCGTAATGAAAATTGCATGCGAAAAGTCCTGACACACACATTCGTTTTTACAATTTCTTTGAGATATTCTCTATTAGATGCTGAGAACAAATATGCGATCTAGAGGTTGAGAGCACAGTTTGCACGGGTGATTGTAAATTTACAACTCAAACCGTGTAAAGGACAACAATTAATTCGCTTGTATCCGCTCATCATTGATTCCAACATTCAAACAAACAAGATACGCTGAATAATGGATACAGCATATTCCCCTAAAGACAATCATTTTCGGTGCAAAGCGCCGCCTGACTTTGGCAAACTCATGAATGCGGTATCGTTTTGAGAGATAGCAAATGACCGGTTTTGACCGTTTCTCTCTTCCAAGAAACCAACTTTATTTAATTTTTATTTTATTTCTTGCCTGCTTAGAATTGTCGCACGAAAAAGGTCCTTCGATTATTGACGCAGAAATTATTTTGTTGACGGCTGAATAGTTAATGTCGTATCTCACGCCCATACATGTATATGTCCACATGAACATGTACATGTCCACATGAACATGTACATGTCCACATGAACTGTACATGTCCACATGAACATGTACATGTCCACATGAACATCTACAATCAAAGCTTGGCTGGGATACATTTCATTACAGGGATCAGTTTTGGTTCTTGTGATTTTTTTTTAGAAATATGCAGTAACTGTGGAGTTACTTCTCTTAGGGCTATTGCATCATCGCTTTGAAATACCTGTCTCTCATACTGCTGAAGCCGGTGCTAGAGGCCGTGTGGTAATGTCATTCAAGATGTCCACATGACCATTTACAATAAAAGCGGGACTGGGATACAAATCATCACAGGGATAACTTTTTGTCCCCCGCCGCAACGCGACCGGGGGACTTTAAAATGGGTCTCGCTTCTTCGTGTCCGTTGATGTCCTTTCAAATTCTTCCACACGCCTTGTAGGATTTTTGGTATTCTTCGTATTCCTTTCCCTGCATTAAATTCAATGACTGTTCACGGACCTACAGCGATTATTCAAGTACCCAATTCAAGCCAATTCTAGAAAAACTGACGTGTTCGAATTTTTTTTTGTCACGATAACTTTTGACGCGAGAGGCTAAATGGCAGACTGCTGCTTCATCTTTGATCGTATATGCTATATATATTGCCTCTTGCATTCCCTTAATTATTTTTTTCTCTTGAAAGAGCAAGAGTTTAAAGAGCAAATGCATACTTTCTGCTCTTTAAGCATTAAATTAAAATTAAATCAACCACAATGATCGGCTGACAACGAAGAGTTTGGTTTCATCGGACGTCCGACCAATTCCCATCACAAATTCGCGACCATCATTGTATTAATACATACGGGACAAGGGCATATTCTGTCATTTAGACGTTATGATATTTTGATTTCATTTTCTCTTCATAACACGCTTGAAACCTTGCTGAAATTAACATTGCATTTTTCTCATGTGCGCCTATAGGTGGCGCCACCTGGTGGCAAAATCTAAATTTTCCGGGCAATGACTTGAGGACCCCTCTTCAGATTCTTCTCAAAGTTCATATGCCGATAACATGCCATGAGATATCGATTGAGTATTGCCTTTAGTCCACTTGCACCTACAGGTGGTGACACCAGGTGGCAGAGCCTAAATTTGGTTTCCAGACAGTAGAGGACCTTTACAGATTCTTGCCAAATTTGGTTTGCAGATAATATGTCATGAGATGTCGCTTGGGATTGCATGGCAAAATCGAAATTTGGTGATTATGGGGTTATCATGTAAGCATGCTTGCAAACATATATAAGAAAGTATGCCCACCACTCACATACTAGCCAATACCTCATGAGTCAACAGAAACTCTCATTATGTATGGCCAGCAAAGTGGCGTAGGAAGATGATTTGACATGGATGGGGCGGGGAGGGGATGGGGGATGTCTCTATATATCATCATAGTAATACGCGCCAAAGACGCGTCACGCTGGGCGGATCTGGGAGCACCCACCCCCTCCTCCCAAACTGAATTCCCTTTGAGTCCCATTGCCGTGATCTCGAGCATTTTCAGAAGTTTCCTTGAGATACTTTTATATTTATAAACTCGTCTTGAGACGAGTTGACAGACAAATTATCGACGAATAAACAGCATAAATATTGTAGATGGAGCGTGAAACAGTGATATACTAATAGTATTTACATAATTTTCGTGCTTCACTACGAGGAAACCTACGCCTTTGAAGCAGCAGTTGCCTCCCTAATATATATGTCCTGAGACCAACACCTTTCTCAAAACTATCGCCACCATTTCGGTGAGGGAACTAGCATCTTCTGGCTGCTTGTGGTTCTTGTGATGTATTTTGAAATATGCAGTCAGTATATTCATCTGTGAGGTCATATGACTTCTTGCCAGTACGTCGGCATCGTTTTTCACCACTCTGTTGCGTTTAATTAATATACACGAAGCAAATACTGCTGAACAATTTTTGTAACTAAAAATGATTTCGCTCCTGATATAACGACTGTGATCTTTTTCCAGTGAGTTTCCAATTTTTGTATAGGATGGTTTCTAAATACAATATACACGTTAACTTTTTCATCGGTCAGGATGTCTCACATTGATCCATAGGCTGTAATATCACACTGACATGGTCTCTCAAACTCCCAGTGCAAGTCGCGTCAAATGGAAATGCTGGTAACAATGGGAAGATCTTCGATACCGACAATGTTTTATGCATTAATTTCCTGAATACGATGTTTGTTATTCAGTTGACGAGTTCGGAGCAACTGAGTCCAAGTTAGAACCGGGGTCAATTGCAAAGCACATAAGACCATAGGCATGGCATATCAATCGAGATACCATTACATTTAGTTGCAGATCAAGGAGAAAACATCAGTCTTATTTACATTTTCTTTCTTTCTAGTATCCAGTACCGCATAGGTTTCCCTTATATGTGTTGTAATTTACATAAATGTAATAAAATAGCTTTTTGTCGAACTTCCCGGATTTCATTTCATTGTGATCGTTTACTCAGATGAGTGATTCGCCAGATTTACGAATGGCGCATGACTATATTCTACCATAACTGCAGGTGCTTAGACAAAATATTAAGACGTTTTACAAATAGCGTGAAGAGAAATTTTGAAAAAGTTTTGAAAGAAAATGTTGTTTGTTTGACAAAGGGAATAACTCGCTTTTACACGATCCTTTGGCTGGCTCGCCGGATGAATCCTCACCCACAAGCACAGAGACACCCATACACACAAACAAACACACATCGGCGATTCCGAGGATATTATGGTCTTCTGTCTATGACATAAAATAAATGTATGTATAAATATTGATCAACACCATGCTTTCTTGCTAATATTGACCAACACCTTGCTTCTTGCTAATATTTACCAACATCATGCTTCTTGCTAATATTTACCAACATCATGCTTCTTGCTAATATTGCTCAGCATCATGCTTCTTGCTAATATTGACCAAAACATTGCTTCTTGCTAATATTGTCCAACATCGTGTTTCTGGCTAATATTGATCAACACCATGCTTCTTGCTAATATTGACCAAAACCTTGCTTCTTGCTAATGTTGATCAACACCATGCTTCTTGTTAATATTGATTAACACATTCCTTCTTGCTAATGTTGATCAACACCATGCTTCTGGCTAATATTGATCAACAACATGCTTCTAGCTGGTATTTATAAACACGACTAGATCAACACCATGCTTCTTGCTAATATGTATCAACCCCATGATTCTTTTTCATATTGAACAAAACCATGCTATTTGCTAATATTGATCAACACCATATTTCTTGCTGATATTGAGCAACACCATCCTTCCTGCTAATAGTGATCAACACCGAGCCTCTTGCTAATATTGATCAACACCAGGTTTCTTGCTAATATCGATGAACCCAATGCTTCTTGCTAATGTTGATCGACACCATGTTCTTTACTAATGTTGATCAACACCGTGCTCCTTGTTAATATTGAGCAATACCGTATTTCCTGATAATAATAATGATCAACAACATGCTTCTTTTAAATATTGAACAACACAATGCTTATTGCTAATATTGATCAACACCATGCTCATTGCTAATATTGATCAACACAATGCTTCTTGATGATATTGGTCAACACCTTGTTTCTTGTTAATACTGATCAAAACCATGCTTACTGCTAATATTGATCAACCCATGCTTCTTGCTAATATTGATCAACGCCGTGCTTCGTGCTAACAGTGATCAACACCGAGCCTCTTGCTAATATCGATGAACACCAAATATCTTGGAAATATTGATCTACACGATGATTCTTGCTAATATTGATCAACACCTTCAGTTTTGCTAATATTGATCAGCATCATGCTTCTTGCTAAAAATGATCAGCACTGCGCTTCTTGCTAATATTGATCAGCGTCATGCTTCTTATTAATTTTGATCAACAAAATGCTTCTTGCTAATATTGATGAACACCTTGTTTCTTGGTAACATTGGTCAGCGCCATAATTCTTGCAAATATCGATTAACACCATGCTTCTTATCAATACTGATCGACACTATGCGTTTTGCTAATATTGATAAACACCATGCTTCTTGCTAATATTGATCAACACCACGCTTCTTGCTTATATTGATCAACATCATGCGTCTTGGTAATATTGATCAACACTTTTGTGTTTTGTCAACATTGATCAAGGTCATAATTCTTGCAAACATTGATTAACGCCAAGCTTCTTATCAATATTGATCAACACCATGCTTTTTAATAATATTGATGAACACCATGCTTCTGGCTAACTTGCTAATATTGGTCAACACCGTGCTTCTTGATAATACTGATCAACACCATGCGTCTCGCCAATATTGATCACCACCATGCTTCTTGTTAATATTAAGCAACAAATGCTTCTTGATAATATTGACCAATATCATGCTTCTTTTAATATAGGCCAACACCGTGCTTCTTGTTAATATTGATCATTAAGGTTTCTAATAAAATTGATCAACACCATGCTTCTTGCTAATATTGATCAACCCCATGCTTCTTTTCCATAATGAACAACACCATGCTATTTGCTAATATTGATCAACACCATACTTCTTGTTGATATTGAGCAACACTATGCTTCCTGCTAATAGTGATCAACATCGGGCCTCTTGCTAATATTGATCAACACCAAGCTTCTTGCTAACATTGATCAACATCATGCATCTTGCTAATATTGATGAACCCCATGCTTCTTGCTAATGTTGATCAACACCATACTTTTTACTAATATTGATCAACACCGTGCTCCTTGTTAATATTGATCAATACCATATTTCCTGATAATAATAATGATTAACAACATGCTTCTTGTTAATATTGAACAACACCATGCTTCTTGCTGATATTGATCAACATCATGCTCTTTGCTAATATTGATCAACACCATGCTTCTTGATGATATTGATCCACACCATACTCTTTGCTAATGTTGATCAACACCACGCTTCTTGATAATATTGATCAACACAATGCTCTTTGCTAATATTGATCAACACCACGCTTCTTGGTAATATTGATCAACATCATGCTCTTTACTAGTAGTGATCAACACCGCGCTTCTTGCTAATGTTGATCAACAACATGCTCATTGCTAATATTGATCAACACCATGCTTCTTGATGATATTGATCCACACCATACTCTTTGCTAATGTTGATCAACACCACGCTTCTTGGTAATATTGATCAACACAATGCTATTTGCTAATATTGATCAACACCACGCATCTTTGTAATATTAATCAACACCATGTTCTTTGCTACTATTAACCAACACCATGCTTTTTGATGAAACTGATCCACACCACACTCTTTGCTAATGTTGATCAACACCACTCTTCTTTGTAATATTGATCAACACTATGCTTATTGCTAATATTGATCAACACCATGCTTCTTGATGATATTGATCAACACCTTGTCTCTTGGTAACATTGACCAACTTCATAATTCTTGCAAACATTGATTAACGCCATGCTTCTTATCAATATTGATCAATACCATGCTTTTTAATAATATTGATGAACACCATGCTTCTGGCTAACTTGCTAATATTGATCAACACCGTGCTTCTTGATAATACTGATTAACACCATGCTTCTTGTTAATATTGACCTACACCATGCTTCTTGTTAATATTGATCATCCCATGCTTCTCGCTAATATTGATCAACACCATGCTCTTTGCTAATATTGATCAACATCATGCTTCTTGCTGATATTGATCAACACCATGCTTCTTGCTGATATTGATCAACACCATGCTTCTTGCTAATATTGATCAACACCATGCTTCTTGCTAATATTGATCAACACCATGCTTCTTGCTAATAATAATGCTTCTTGCTGATATTGATCAACACCATGCTTCTTGGTAATATTGATCAACACCATGCTTCTTGCTAATATTGATCAACACCATGCTTCTTGCTAATAATAATGATCAACTCCATGCGTTTTACTACTATTGATTAACACCATGCTTTTTGCTGATATTGATGAAAACTATGCTTCTTGCTATTCTTGCTAATAGTTACCAACACTGTGCCTCTTGCCAATATTGATCAACGCCATACTTCTTGCTAATATTGATCAACATCATGTTTCTTGCTAATGTTGGCCAACCCCATGCTTCCTGCTAACACCATGCCTTTTGCTAATATTGATCAACACCGTGCTTGTTTTTATTATTGATTAAAAATGTGCTTCTCCAATAATATTGATCAACACCATGCTTCGTGTTAATACTGAACAACACTATCTTTCTTGCTAGTATTGATCAACTCCATGCTTCTTGCTAATATTGACCAACCCAGTACTTCTTGCTAATATTGACCAACAGCATGTTTCATGCTAATATTAATCAACACTACGTTTCTAGCTACTATTGTTCAACACCATGCTTCTAGCCAATATTGACAAAGACCATGCTTCTTAGGGGCCACGTCCAATTAATCGAGGCACTTTCTCGATGTCTTCGAGATGGATCGAGAAATTTCTCGGCTGAAACCGGGAGGGCAGAACCGGGACCCCTGACGACGTCTCCCGGTTTGCTCCCGGTTCTATCTCGATCGAAACGTCCCGGTTTTCGAGATGGATACGAAATTGATCGGTAATCTCGAAGGGGGTCCCGGTTTGTATATGTCCGTGTTTTGTTGGACTTAAATTGGTCGTTTCTTAGTTTTCAGGCGATCAGAGTGTTGTGCGGGTACCATACTTTGGGGGCTATCGTCGTATAAGCATGTCACAGCCTAGAATAAAATTTCATGTTATTATATGTTTAATCGATATATCCATTATCTGAATCCAATTGAGAGAAAACGTTTCATTTATCTACATAAATTAAAAATATAAAATTGAATGATTTTCTCACACACTGATTGTATATCTGACTAATATCCGTCGCGGAATAAATGACACATCAACTGGATATATAACCTGAATAATAATGATATGAAAGCATGCTATAATTATTATTCCATAAAATTGTTTTAAACCAAACATGGATTGTTTCAACCGAAAAATGAAGTGTTTGACCGGTGTTTTAACCTCGGTGTGTAATTTCTTTTATAATTTTGTATTATTCGTTGCAGATTTCATTTTACTGAGAATTACTCTCTTGAAATATCATTCAAGTAAGGAGATTATATCAACAGAGTTTATTTCTGATATAAGCTTGCCTGGTAGAGGTTAGCGGAAATAATGACAATCAGAAGAGGTGTTGATAATTCACACCAAAATCGATCTGTGAAAATCATCCGCTTCAAACAACAGCGAAGAGAGAGAGGGAAATGACAGTAATTAGCGCCGAATTCAGAGTGCAATCAGGCTTTAAATCAACATTCATGTACATTTCACTACAACAATACTACGTGCTGTCAGTGTGAAAAGTTATGGAATGCTCAAACACTTCGATCGCGCGTTTAGGGGTCACGTCCAATTAATCGAGGCACTTTCTCGATGCCTTCGAGATGGATCGAGAAAGGAGGTGTTCGCTTTAGGGAGGGCATTTTTCGGGACAGAGGCGACGTCTGCCCGGTTTGCTCCTCGTTCTATCTCGATCGAATACGAATTGTGACGTTCGAGATGGATACAAAATTGACTCGGTAATCTCGAAAGGGGTCCAGTTTGTACATGTCCGTGGTTCATTGCACTATAAATTGATCGTTTGGCAGTTTTCATGGAGACAGAGGAAAGTGCAGGTACCACTTGTTGAGGACGGTCGTCGTACAAGCATATCACAGCCTACAAGTAGAAGTTCATGTTATTGAAATTTAATCGATATACCCCGATCTGAAAGAGTTGAGAGAAAACGGTTCATTTATCTATATAAATTAAAAATATAAAATTGAATGATTTTCTCACACATTGATTGTATATCTGACTAATATCCGTCGCGGAATAAATGACACATCAACTGGATATATAATCTGAATAATAATGATATGAAAGCATGCCATAATTATTATTTCACAAAATTGTTTTAAACCAAACATGGATCGTTTCAACCAAAAAATGAAGTGTTTGACCTGTGTTTTTACCTCAGTGTGTAATTTGTTTTATAATTTTGTATTATTCATTGCAGATTTCATTTTACTGAAAATTACTGTCTTGAAATATAATTCAAGTAAGGTCGTTTCTTACATCAGAGTGTCGTGCAGGTACCATATTTTGAGAGACGGTCGTCGTACAAGCATATCACAGCCTAAAATAGAAGTTCATGTTATTGAATCTTTAATCGATATACCCATGATCTGAATCCAGTTGAGAGAAAACGGTTCATTTATCTATATAAATTAAAAATATAAAATTGAATGATTTTCTCACACATTGATTGTATATCTGACTAATATCCGTCGCGGAATAAATGACACATCAACTGGGTATATAACCTGAATAATAATGATATGAAAGCATGCCATAATTATTATTTCACAAAATTGTTTTAAACCAAACATGGATCGTTTCAACCAAAAAACAAGTGTTTGACCTGTGTTTTTACCTCAGTGTGTAATTTGTTTTATAATTTTGTATTATTCATTGCAGATTCCATTTTACTGAAAATTACTGTCTTGAAATATAATTCAAGTAAGGACATTATATCAACAAAGTTTATTTCTGATATAAGCTTGCCTGGCAGAGGTTAGCGGGAATAATGTCAATCGGACGAAGAGGTGTTGATAATTCTGTGAAAACCGTCGTCTTGAAACAACAGCGAAGAGACAGAGGGAAAGGAAAGTAATTAGCACCCAACTCAGAGTGCAATCAGGCTTTAAATCAACGTTCATGTACATTTCACTACAACGATACCACGTACGTGTTGTCAGTGTGAAAAGCTTATATGGAATGCTCAAACAGTTCGATCGCGCGTTTATGTTTATATTATCCGGTTTCCAATGCATTATCAGCCGCTCCTTTAGTCTTCAAAACTGCTGTATTTCTGAAAACCGGGAAAATCTTTGAAGAGACGTGGTACTATAATTTTACAAGTCAAGATTCTATCAAATAAGTAATATCAAGCAAAACCTCCCATTCTTATATACTTTCAGAAGAACATATGGAATTTTATTCCAGACTTGTAGAATTTATTACAATTCGCAGTTCCTGGATATATCTAATAACGTGATTCAAATATTAAAACAGGTTCGAAATAATTTACACTGAACAATAATGAGGCCAACTTATGTAATTAAATTGGTGATGTTTTTTCAACCTTTCCATGCATCAAAATTGCGCTGCCGGAGCAAGTATGCGACCACATCTCTAGAAGGAATAACAAAATAATGTTAAAAAGAATCATGTTCAATGTTCTTCATTATCCATGGCTTAATGCATATGTACTCGCCGGGATTAGTCTCGCTGCTACAGAGAAGTACACATAGTGTAAGCATACGTCTTTCGAATGGTTCAAACCTTCGTTTGAAGGCATCGCGATTCAATTCTCGAAGCAAGTGGATTTATTTCGAGGGGGATCGAGATGGACTTTTACTTCGAGAGAAAACCGGGAGCAAACCGGGACAACAATCGATAGAGATAAACCGGGACCCATCGAGACGAGATATTTATCGGTTTTACTCGTTCATCGAGAAACCGTCTCGATCGATTGGACTAGACCCCAAATATGTTTATATTATCCGGTTTCCAATGCATTACCAGCCTTTTCTGTGGTCTTAAAAGCTGCTGTATTTCCGAAAACCGGGGGAATCTTTGAAGACACGTGGTACAATGATTTTTCAAGTCAAGATCCTATCAAATAAGTAATATCAAGCAAAACCTCCCATTCTGATATACTTTCAGAAGAACATATGGAATTTTAGTCCAGACTTGTAAAATTTATTACGATTCGCAGTTCATGGACATATCTAATGAAGTGATTCAAATTCTAAAACAGGTTCGAAATAATTTACACTGAATAATAATGAGTCAAATTATGTAATTCATTTGATGTTTTGTTTTTACTCTTCCACACTTCAAAATTGCGCTGTCAGAGCAAGTATGCGACTACAGATCTCTAGACGGAATAACAAAATAATGTTAAAAGAATCATGTTCAATGTATTTCATTATCCATGGCTCAAGGCATATATGCTCGCCGGGATTCGCCTCGCTGCCACAGAGAAGTACATATAGAGCGAGCATACGTCTTCCGAATGGTTCAACCTTCATTTGAAGGCATCTCGATTCCATTTTCGAAGCAAGTCGATTTATTTCGAGGGGGATCGAGATGGACTTTTACTTCGAGAGAAAACCGGGAGCAAACCGGGACAACAATCGATAGAGATAAACCGGGACCCTTCGAGACGAGATATTTATCGGTTTTACTCGTTTATCGAGAAACCGTCTCGATCGATTGGACGTGACCCCTTACTAAATATTGGTCAATACCATGGTCCATGCTAATATTGATCAACACCATGCTTCTTGCTAATATTATTCAACAAATGCTTCTTGGTAATTTTGATCAATACCATGCTTCTTTCTAATATAGATCAACGCCATGCTTCTTGCCTCGTGTATTACGCCAAGGTAATCAGTGGATGTACTCGTGTAAGGATCAGCGAGTCAAGTTCCACTTGTATCAGGTCTGGGAATAAATTTACATATTTTGATAAAATATCGGCCGATTACCGATTCCACCCATGAGTGGATGTACGCCACGAACCTGATGCGAAAAGCCGGGACATTTCGATGTTGAATAGTGAGATTGTATTAGGATTTAATGTGAATAACATCAGGAAATCTTGGTGTCATAATTAAAAACAGTTGACGGCTTCTCTCTTTCAGGAAACCATCTTGTGGGGTCTGTCGATTACTGACGCGAAAATCCTTTGTTGACAACAGCGGATTATTGACTGTCGGATTTGAAGCCTATACTATAATAAGTGAATCAGCGCAAGTCCAGCAAATCAATGTAATATTCATACATGCAACTGCTATATTCTAATACAGTCGGTGAGCAACACTCAGTGATCACGGTCACATGGTCGCCCGATATACTCCATCCACAGCCGTCGATTGTAATTCGGGGTGAGCAACTAGTTTATCTCCCTTTACAGTAACTCCTGTCGCAAAGCACTCGCGTCGACTGTTTCGCGTCGATCACTCGTCGGGCTTCATTTTGAAGGGTACAACAAGTATTTGTAATAAAGGTGAGCTTCTGCAGCTGTAGTTCTAAATTAGATAGCATTCACTTTGTGAGCAACTCGTATTTCATCGTAATCAGTGAATATTTACGCCAATGAATGTTGCAAAGTGTGACTTCACATGCAGTTTTTGTCGGGTTTACCTACATTAGTATCACTCTTCAGTTTTTCTTTTTTCTTCTGCACATGAGTAGTTTTGATCTCCTGCCCGGAGACTGTTCTCATTTGATGCCCCTTACAACATTCATAAAAAAGTATCGTTCTTCTGTCTGACAGTCATAAACATATTTACAATGCACGGTAGCTTGTGCATTTAACTTGATAATGTGAACATTATCGCAGTAAAGTTGATCTTTCCAATTTCTTTTAAAATTTGCCTTTCCATTCTATTTTATCCGGTATCATTTGTTACGGCGGGAAGGGTCATTCTCCACGGTCCATTCTCCACACCCGATGTTGATCAGATCTATCGTTGTTCAGATCAGGCAGTTCGTCTTTGAGCAGTGATTGTGGTTAAGTTTATTATTTATCACAGATGAGTTCTTTTCAAAAGCTTACTTCTCTATAATATAGACAAATTCGTAATTATCTGATAATCAAAGTTGTGCGTCAACAACCTGACTGTGTGGGGAGTGATAGCACACCGACAGGCGACAGTGACCGTCCAGTCTTGAAGAAGAATTTTTTTGCAGGAAATAAATGACGGTGGAGTTGATATATCTGGGGGTGTTAAAAGCGAAACAGTCTTGGAGCTGAAGCAATCTTGAGTTGATCTATTTTGCTGAAAACGGGAGTTGAAACAGGTATTGAAAACCATACACAGTAAACTACTGCATATAACAAAATGGGAGTTTCTTTGGAACAGTATAGACTTTGCATCGGCAAACATAATATTATTTGCCACTCTATACAAAGTAAGTTATCACAGCTTATGCTTCCAATTATCTATGCATTTCTACATTACTATATCTTAAACGCCACAGTGAATACAATTCAAGTAAACCCGACATCAGTACTTTAAGTACTTTGATTTGCTTCGTGAGCAACAACAACATAGGGCCAAAGTTGTTCACAAGAAATCCTTTCTCGCAGAATGTTTCCTATGTACATTAGCGCGTTAAGAAAGGGTCTTCGGGATAAATTCGTTACACGGTTTGTCAGTGACCCAATACAGAAATATATGGGGTCACTGACAAACCGTGTAACTAATAATGTGGGTAGAATCATTCTTCCCGTCTTCTTCCCCGTCCACGTTCCGACTTCCCAACATACACAACCACATACCTCAGTAGGCCTTAGACCACTATTACAATTCACATTGACGGCAATATTAACGTAATTAAATCTCGCCGATTCCGCATTGCAGCCAAGAACTAGTTTAATTCAAGTGCTACATCCTAACAAACATCTTGATAGGAGTTGCTCACCTAGATTTTGAGTAAAACGCGCTCCTACAAATGACGTCATACTTTTGGCCCTTTTCTCTGCTTTGAGAAAGCGGTGCACAGGCACACAAATAGTACCTCTGAGCAACAACTTATTAGGACTTGAGTTAAAATCAGACTTATGGCGAAACCAAACACATATCATACCCCAATCACCTACCACTGGCCTTCGATTATTCGTCGCAACAGAGGCAGAAAAAAATAAAATAAAAACAATTCTCTTCTTTGGCAGAGGGCGCCTAAAGGAGCTTTTTTTTAATAGTGGTCTCAGGCCAGTACAAATAAGCGCGACTCTTACTCACCCGGAGTTTGTTCCGCTGCGTTAGTTTTGTAGAGTGAGGTCACCGTCCTACGGGGATGACGGATAAGGAAAGTATGTTGGTATCCTTCGGGAAGAACATCTTCTAGACGGTCTAGTTGACCACTCAGGTAAAAGGCCATGTCCTTGACAAAGACAATGGGGCAATCTGGTGAAGAGAATTGAAAGCCAATAAATCTACGGTGTCGTATCAGTTGACGCTTGACATCCTTGACACTTTTTTGATTAGAAAAGTAAGCCTGTCAGAGTCTTTTTTTATTGAAAAATGAATTAAATAGTGAAAACACACAAATGTACACGCCATTCAGCGTTCGAGAGGGAATTTTGTCACCCTTTCCCATCGTATATATTTGGTTTTAATTTTTTGCAGTCGGTCTATAAGTCACTAAATGCTTACATTGTAATTTCGATATGAAACAAATGAGCAGTTTCATTACTATTTTACATTATACGATACATGCAATTATTACAAAGAAATATGGTACGTCTTCTAATGTGCCTTACAAACTTTTCATTTGCGAGGCACAAATGTAATCGTACAAAATAAAATAAAATTAATTGCAATGGACCAGAATGGACCTCACCACTGTAGTTATTTTCCAGTGAATTCCTGATATCCCTGTATGTCGATTGTGCCTTAGGAAGATCTTGTTCATATCTGCGACTGACACGCTCCTCTCCAAAGTAGTAGGCGTCGGTAAATGGTTCTATCACTACCTATAACATATGACAGATTAACGATAAGTGATGAATTTGTTCAACGAAACTGGCCAGATAAAAAATATTGCATCTTGTACACTAAAGGTTCATATATATATTCTATTCATTTGCCACCATCCGAGCAACATCATGTCCTCGATTAAGTAGCAGTTCTGTCAGAACTGATCGTCTTTCAAGGGAATCGTATGTAGTATGTGCAGTACAACAAAGAAGTCATCACAGTTCTTGGCTGGCCCATCATGTGGACATGATGTCAAGCTAATGTTGACCCAATCTTCACCTACTTGGTTTGCAGAATGATTCATTTGTAAATCATTCAGATTATTTCAGCTGTTTGGAATGATTATTTTATAATATAAATTCTTGACTAAATGTTTAAAAGTATTCAAATTGTCAATGAATATATTGAGCAATGGCAGGATCGCAATAGAGTAAACATTAAGTTACAATTGGGTCAAACGGTCAACATTGGGTCGACTTTGGATCAGATTCTAATGTGTTGACTTCTTTCTTGTACTATATCGGATTCTCAAATGAAAAAATAAAATAAAAATAAACATAACCCAGCTAAATACACGGCGACTGTATCGGGTCTCAAGCTGGATTTATATGAGTATCTATGAACCATTCAAGTTAAACGCACAAATAAAGGTGGTGGAAAAAGATACCGACGTACTGACCAGACGTCGTATGGCCCCACAGACCAAGATTCTGACTGCGGATTTAAAGAACCAAAAAATGACTCCTGTGATGATTTGTATCTCGCCCTTTTTAATGTAGGTGCTCACCTTGAAGGACACGACCACACGGCCCCTAGAATCGGCTTCAACGGATGTTTATACGAATATCCACGAGCAATGATGTAATAGCCATGTCAAGTCATCGGATGAAAGTTAGGAACTATACGTGACAGTCATAGGAAAAACGGTCAGCAGAATGCAATTTACCCAGAAAACGTCTTCGCCGACCAAGCGCTTCATTCTCCACCATGTTAACTAAAATCACAAACTACAATCACAATGATTTGTACAGAGGGCAAGCCTCGAGGACGGCGCATCCACCAGCAGAATGAAATGTATATGATTAAATTAAATGCAGCATACACCCAAGTTGAATGAATATGTTATTGGTGGTAGTCGCCTGATGAAGGGTGGGTCTTGCGCTAATATTGAGGGAAATAACAGTTTCTACACACTGCTATCGTCATGCTACACAACTATTGTCAAATGTAGAAAACGGCCGATGAGAAGTCTATGTACTACAAGAGAAATATTTCTTGAGCGCTCGAGATAGAGCCAGATATAATAAGGCTAAGAATAATTATTACATGGAATTGTTAGTTCAGCGTATTCCATACAGAGAAATACATTGATAATCTCGAGCATTTTCTAATCCAAATAACAGCGGATCAGAAAATAATTCATAGCGGAGCAAATAATAACTAAGACCGAAAAAGGGGAAATGCAAAAAATGGCTTGAACGGATGGATGGATTAGCAATTATGAATAGGTCGTCACTCACCTTTGCATCCAGTTTTGAAATTGACTTTGAAAATGCAGTTGAGCAGCTCCTTGGGATACACCACAGAAATATCTTCAGTTGTTTGTTCATTGTTTCTCTGCCAATCGTCCGACTCGAGGTATGTTAAAGTTTTCGGACTGGAAATAGTATACCTTATTTGCAGGCCACAATCACTGTAAGCGTAATACAGACCATGGTGTATTGATGAATTTGCATTCTGGTATAATTTCCACCCCAATTTAAATGCTTACTATAATCGTTTGACTATATTGCAGAACTAGTTCCCGAACCTCCAAAGGATTCCATGTTCCTATAAGATTGGACTGATAATTTAGATGTATTGAAATTTCAACGGTCTTACTTGTATCTTATCATAGATATCAAACTATCGTCTAATCAGAACTCATAGACCGTTAAGTCTCTGTGAGTAGATCGTGCTGGGCGCATTGCTGTCATTGATCTACCCGTCTGGCTTGCTCTCGCGTACATCACCACCTACCACGTAAATGGGCCCTTTCCGATATAGGTATCGATAGAGTGGGTACTGAAGCGGGAACCGCTCTGGCCGTCGCTTCTGGATTTCGTGGATTTTTGTTGATTTTCAATTACCATATGCGGGGAGAAATATTTCAAACTAGCGATATCTGACATACTTTAGTGTAAAGGTGGAATGAAAAGTTTGCAATTGTCAAATTGTTTATCACATTTTGATTGAATGGAGGGTGAATGATGAATCGGTTTGGTGAAAAATCAATCAAATCTCAATACACAAATTAGGGTCCCGTGATTTTGGTGCTGTTTTTAGTAAATTATGGCGTCATCTAGGCTCAGTATCAGGAACCAATATGTATGGCATGTGGTGGCTGTGTTCGATGACGTCACCGAATGCACTAGATCGTGCCATGCCCACGTTACGTCATCGCTGTAAAAGCGTTATATCATCTAGTGATGTCATGCCACGCTATAGATTGTCGTCGGATCAAATTTATCCCCTAAACCTTTCGGACACCAGGTAGCACGAATAATAATCGAATAGTAAACGACGTCACCGATTGCATCGCAGCATCGCGAAATCAAGTGGAAGTAATCACGTAGCTCCCTCCTTCTGCAAGTTTCAGGTTGCTTTTTTCTTAATCATTTAAGCGAACTTACATTTGACTAATGTGGGAAATATTCAGTGTATGTGAAAAGTTCATTATTTTAAAACTATTAACTCCTGCTTTTTTCAAATATTGAAATCCTATTGCACTTCACCTTTAAATTTGTCAAAATATTCCATTGATTCACTGTCATGATATTGTTAGCCGAGGAATCGGGATATTCGAGGGAGAAGCCAGCAAATCATATACATACGACGGAATCTACAAACCACCTTAGGTAATGTGTTTCCTTCAATTTCTGCACCTAATTTATTCGTCTTTTCTGTCCCTAATTTCACAATTCTCAAATAACATCCAGACAAATTTTCGTAACCATTTCGTTAATTCGATTATTTACATTTCACTCCTACGCCCGCCCAACATTGCAAACACCCATAATCTCACTTTCCTTATATATTCTCGATCACATTTCTGGATTACCGCAGTCCCTAAACAAGCAGAATTATGGCCACATATATTCTTCCAAAAGAATCAACCCCAACGACCCGCAAACGCGATAGATCAGAAAGCGCCGAACCAGAATGTAACCCTCCCCCCAAAAAAAAGACAGAAAAGAGACAAAGACAAACAGTCTACTTACAAAGCTGTTTGTGATAGTACACAGCTTAACATCAGTTAATGCGAAACATTTTCCGAAGGTCCAGCAAGCGAGAGATCTTCATCAAAAAGTCGAGAAAGTAGACCAGGTAAATGAAATGTCTGGAGGAGATTCAAAAGTTTATTGTATCCCTCAGACACAGTATGATAAACATATTTCATTCGATACATTATCCGATACGCCAGTAACGATGAAACCATTTAAAGCAAGGAACGAATAATGACAAGTAGTTGTATATATATGGAATTGATAAAATATTAAACTCAAAATAATCAACTCAAAGTTGATTTTGCAGAACAGCGCGTAGGTTTTTTTTCAAAAGACTACAGAAAAGTAATCAAGACGCTTCCAGTATAAAGTAGGTATTCCCAGAAATAACCCTACCCAATCCTACACGGTTATGGAGTAGAAACATAGAAATCACTCCGAATAGGTACTATACATGTCAGAGTCTCTGGTCCCGTGTTGTTTCGAAGATTTCTTCTTTGAAGCAGCAGGAACGCAACTTGGCTGGGTGCTGCTCAGTACGTTCGTCGCGATATGACTGAAATAATGTTGAAAGCGACGTTAAACCCTATTCACTCACTCACTTACCCTATACATGTCAGACATTTAATCACACGATCGCGCGTTGCAAGTCAAGTGAGTGAGTGAATAGGATTTAACGTCGCTTTCAACATTATTTCAGTCATATCGCGACGAACGTACTGAGCAGCACCCGGCCAAGTTGCGTTCCTGCTGCTTCAAAGAAGAAATCTTCGAAACAACACGGGACCAGAGACTCTCCTTCCACCCTATAAAACACTGACGACAGCACACAAGGCATGAACAGAACGCTTACATGGTGCAATAAAGACGAGTGCAATTACAGTGCTAGACATCACATTATCAAGTTCCTGTTGCTTCTCAGTAAAATACATTGAAGAAACAGGAACTCGCAAGTACTGGTGTATGTCCATAATGCTCATGTCCGCATAGATTGGAAACTTGCATGGCTAAAACTCCACAAATGCGTGAATTGCAACTAAATTCATTGTTCTGGATATAAGGAATGTCAGATATTTATAAAATTGAAAACGATAGAATTCATAGAGGCAAACAAAGGTATAATCTATACAGACTATTGTGAAAGAAGTCAAACATGAGCGAACGAAATTATTGAAACAGCTGTAAAGAATCACAAATCAAACAAAGAAACTACTCACATAGAAACAGAAACAGAAAATAAAATTAAAATATTGAAATCAAGATCTACTAGGATTTTTTCTATTGTGTTAAACAAAATAACAAATATTTATGTCTCTATCAACCCTTCAGTGGAAGTCCAATAATTCACGTACAAATGTCAGTGATCTGAAACTATACTAACCTAAATAAAATTGGCTGTCATGTGTATTCATGAAACCGGGCTGAAGCCTGGTAATGTACTTAAAATCAATTTCAAGGCAAAGGATATGAGCCAATAAGGGCAGGCAGAGTAGACCTGCGTGAGAGGGTGACCCAACAAAGAGCTAACCTGACAAGGAACACAAGCTTTGATAAACTCGAATGAAGGTAATTGAAATCTAACAATTATAACAACATCGCAATCCAGTTCCTCGACACCAAAACCTTTCGAGGGGATGTGGATAGCCACAACCCTGCATTGGATGAAAATTGTTCGAAACTAGGGTCGTATGGCAAGCCGTTTTACTTTTTATTCAGTGTTTGGTGATATCATCAAATATTTGTTGATATCATGAAATGATTTACTGATATCATCAAATATTTGCTGATATCAACAAATATTTGCTGATATCAGCAAATATTTGTTGATATCATCAAGTATTTGCTGATATCACCAAATCATTTGATGATATCTGCAACTGATTTGCTGATATCATCAAATGATTTGCTGATATCAGCAAATCATTTGATGATATCACCAAAAACGCTTTATTTGTTGATATCAGCAAATGATTTGCTGATATCATCAAATGATTTGATGATATCAGCAATTGATTTGCTGATATCAGCAAATGATTTGATGATATCAGCAAATACTTTATATTTGATGATATCATTAAATATGGTGGAAGGTCAAAATATGAACCATAACATGGAAGGCTCCCTGCTCAGAATGACAATAAACTTCGTCACAGCGCATGTTCCGTTTCACAGGCTCGCTCCACTATTTCTGCCCCCATTAGCGGCGGTTGACCTGTAGGTCCTGACCATTAACGCTTGAGCGCTTGAGATCAGACTGAATTCACAGGGGACATGCTTAGATAAATAATGTCACACAGCTGTTTCAATCTGTATCGGCTTTAGTACTATTTGATTACAGTACCCACATCATATAAAGACAAAAAGAAGCCATATGACTTCATTGAGGCTTGGTTAGTTCTGTCTTTGTCGTAAGCGCCTGGTCTCCTCTTACGGGTCAGTAATGGGTCATAGAGATTAATTTATTGTTGTATGTGCGGCTATGCCTTATCACCTGCCCTAAAAGCTAACCAGAGAAGAAGCACGACAATCGGCTCTGCCTTATACCATGCTCCATGCTGACCGGCTTTCCCGAAATCATTATCCCCTTTCGCCTCACCCCGATTATACTCAAATGCAGATCTAATGAATTTGTGTCTACAAGTCAATAACCCGCGATGGAAAAGTTTATCTTCCCTGCTGTATATTTATTTGAATGCCCTTCATTCAGGATTCTATTTGTCATTTATTAGTAAAGTTTGGCATAAGGTATATGCCAGAGGTTTGATAGGTTTTATTGTTATTGTCTGGTTCTTTAAGTACCGTAATAGATATTGCATGTGATTTGTCGGTAGATAGCTTTACCACAAGGTATAAATTATCAAACAACAGGATGAGAAGGGAGCAGGCATTAACATTTAGGCTTATTTTCACGTTCCGCCATATTTAATGATATCATCAAATGATTTGCTGATATCAGCAAATCACTCGATTTGATGATATCATCAAATGATTTGCTGATATCATCAAATGATTTGCTGATATCATCAAACCATTTGGTGATATCATCAAATCATTTGGTGATATTAGCAAATCGACTGATTTGGTGATATCAGCAAATCATTTGATGATATCAGCAAATCATTTGATGATATCATCAAATCATTTGAAGGTATCAGTAAATATTTAATGATATCAGCAAATGCCGAATAAAAAGTAAAACGGCTTGCCATAGGGTCGCGGCTTGACGAGTCAAATCTTGTGTTTTTGAACACAGACGAGGACACGGGAATTACAAGAAAGCTATCAGCTATAGGCCTCACGGTAGTTTACAGAGAAATTACCTAAAAATCAGAATAGAGTGTGATAACCGACACATTAGGAAGTGATCATTCCCAATATACACAGAGGTAGGCATAGTGTCAGACACAGAAAATCAAAAATAAAACGGCGGACTGGTCCCCTTCGAAAGACGAATGCCTAAATATTAATTACAAGCGTCTAGTCCGTCATTCATAATCCAGCCGTCGTCCATTAGAGAATATCCGCGTCCATAATCCAAAGACCTATTCCATATTCCATATAACAGTATTAGCACCAAATTCAAAAAGACAATCATAGTATACATAAACATAGGCTTGTTTCCTGCAAGAGAGAAGCGGTCAACAGTTTTCAATGATGCCGGCAAGACATCATGATGTTCCAAAAATATCAAATCCGTATCGCTGATCAGTATTCTTAATCCATAATATTCGTTGTAAGGTCGTCATCTAAAGAATGATGTATCTCAGTCACGCTTTGATTGTGACTGTTCATATGAGTACCATGAGGATCTTGAAGTACATGGGAATTAGACACAAGTTACGAAACGTAGCGCCATAGATCTTGCACGCTACGTTCGTATTTTGCTATCAGCATGCGATATGTATCGCCAAATTTGAGAAACTTTGAGTGGAGGCGCTTGGTGGAATAGCCCTGTTTTATAAGTTTCTGCAACAATGTTTTGTGACGTTGATTAAAATCATCACATCTAACACAGGATCTAGCAAATGCTACTAAGCGAGATATGTATACGCCATATGCAGGTCCCACTGGAATATTACTATCCAGAAAGGGATAGTTTACGATGTCGAAATTGTAATCATCTCTTTTGTCTTAAAGTCGACGAGAGAGAATGCCCGCTTCATTTTTATAGAGATAGAGATCTAAATAAGATGTGCCTGTAGGGCTATCTGTAGTTTCCTTCAAATCCAGCGAAGGTGGATATATATCCTTCACTGCGTCATTTATATAGCGATTATCCACAGCGAGAAGATCGTCTATATAGCGTTTGGTGAATGAGAAGGAACGGGCTTTGAATGGATCGGTTTTTGAAAGCGCCTGCATATAGTCATATTCATAAGAGAACAGATACAGGTCAGCCAACAGGGGTGCACAATTAGTACCCATTGGAATACCTATATGCTGCTGATATATTGTGTTGCCAAATTTCACATAGATATTTTTAATGAGAAATTCAAGCAACTCTATAAACAAAGAAACATCCCATGAATGATATCTCTTGTATGTAGTCAGAGCTAAAGAATGCTTTATGGCTTCCGACATTAATATATCTACGATCAGTTTTCTTGAACACAGATACTATTAATGAACTTATACGGTCAATAAGGTCCTGATGAGGGATTGTAGTATAGAGAGTCGAGAAATCCCATGTGGATACATGTCTGTACGGTATGTGACCTTTAGCATCAAGTTCTTCCGTAAGACATTTTGAGTTTTTCAATATCCACATACATTCAACGCCAGAGTTCTTAGAAATAGTGGCGCAATACCTTTCCCAAAATGCTTTTACCTCCTGAAGGGCCCTCGTCAATAGGGTTGAAAGAAGCTTGGTGGTGCAGCTTCTAGAACCAGCTATGAATCTAGCTTTGTATGGTGGTTTATGCATTTTGGGAGTCAAGTATATTTTTGGTATGTCATTATGATTGGTTGGAAGACAAATACCTCTTTCCCTGAGAAACTTTTGGTGATTGTTAAATAAATCTTCCAGATTAAATGCAGTTTGGGAGTAAGTAGCCGTATTTGATGAAGATATGTCTACACTCAATTCTTTAACCAGCACCTGGTAATAGTAATATTTACATATGAATATTATATTATTCGGAGCTTTGTCTGCTGGGACTATGACGAATTTACTCTGGAGATTTGCTAGAACTTCTTGCGAATTGAGGTTTCTCAGTACTTGTTTTACTTGGGGAAGAGTACTTCTGTCAATATGGCGGATTGTTTCAACGACCTTGCTCTTGGTGAGGTCCAGCCAATCAGCGAGTACTGTAGGTTCAACTTTTTCTCGCTTAGACCAATCAATAACGTACTGTTCTAATGCAGACAGGACTATCTTCTGGTCCGCCTTCAGATTTATTCTTCTTGGCTCTCTATATTTAGGTCCTTTCATCAGGAATAATTTCAGATCCTTATCACTCACCACATCAAGGTCACCAGTCACAATATGTTTGCATGGTGTATAGATAAAATTCGACAATTCACAATCACAACTATAGCCTCCTGACGTGTATAAGTTCCAGTCAAACTCCTTGACAGCATTGGAGTAATTGAATATTTTGGTGGCTATAGATTTAGTATAATTATATGAAATGCAAGGAGGTTCTGTGAACTTGAAATAGTTTGGTACAGCGTTGCGTACCTCTGGATTATTCAGGATTCGAGATAAATTAATGATGTCCAGTCCTTTATCTAAGTAGTTGAGTTTCAAGAAAAGCCGATCTTGAGATGTTTCGATTATGTTCACTGGACGATATAACCGAAAATACGCTATATCTTGACATACTTTACTGATTTTTGATGGTATTATATTTCCTGAAGACGCAGATTGTTGTATATCTCTGGCTATTTGATTTAAAGCTCTCAGAGGTAACGCATACAGAACTGTACGTAAACTATGTATACTATTGGGTGCGTTAGTTAAACGCACTAAGTAATTTAAAGTGATATGATCCTGAATCATCGAACTATTAAACTTTCGCCAACCATGGCTGCGTTGTCTCCGTTGATGGGGTTTAAATAGTTGGGTAATGTTGGATATATTTGAACGGCGGTTTGTAGCATTGCCGAACCCACTGACATTATCATTTAAATCAAACGGAAACACTGACCCAAGTTCTAGCATCCAGAATAATTCCCGCTGTCGGATTTTTCTCTCAAATCCAAAGGGGGAATCCTTAGTAGATGGATAGACGACGTCTATGATCTGAATACTAAAGTTATCCCAGCCATGGTCAGGTCCAGAAAAATGTCTACCTATAAGCAATTGCTTTTTCCTAACGGATTTTCTATGACCGTTCACCCTAAGGTGGAGTCTTTGGGTGGTCTTGCCAACATACTGTTGACCACACTTCTTACAGGAAACTAAATAAATACAGTTTGTAGTAGAACAACTAATATCAACATACGAGTTGATAGAATATGAGTTACCAGTTAACGCGGAACTAAATGAAGCTGACGTATTAAGGAGTGGACACGTGAGACATCCACGATGTCCACACTTAAATTTTTTGAAATTATTACATGTAGAATTCGGTGCTAAACAATCATCAAGCGCAATATTACAAGGTTTGATGTCGTGGCCTTGCTTTGCTGTCAGAAATATATCTGTCATTTGGATTGAAAAAGGTCTTAGTGCATTTCGAACTATTAGAGACTCGACCGAGAAACCTGCACTAAGGTTCCTCGGGTCTGTCTTAATATTATTTCTTTGTATTGTATCCATTATGTTATGAGGGTTTGGTGTGCAGGGGCCCGGCCTCGGGGACAACTTGTCCACCAGCAGAATCCAGCCATACACAGGTTAAAATTACAAGCGTCTAGTCCGTCATTCATAATCCAGCCGTCGTCCATTAGAGAATATCCGCGTCCATAATCCAAAGACCTATTTCATATTCCATATAACAGTATTAGCACCAAATTAAAAAAAGACAATCATAGTATACATAAACATAAGCTTGTTTCCTGCAAGAGAGAAGCGGTCAACAGTTTTCAATGATGCCGGCAAGACATCATCATGTTCCAAAAATATCAAATCCGTATCGCTGATCAGTATTCTTAATCCATAATATTCGTTGTAAAGTCGTCATCTAAAGAATGATGTATTTCAGTCACGCTTTGATTGTGCCTGTTCATATGAGTACCATGAGGATCTTGAGGTACATGGGTTCAAACGGCCCCTAGCCCCGGGTTAAGAGGAATTAGACACAAGTTACGAAACGTAACGCCATAGATCTTGCACGCTACGCTCGTATTTTGCTATCAGCATGCGATATGTATCGCCAAATTTGAGAAACTTCGAGTGGAGGCGCTTGGTGGTGTAGCCCTGTTTTATAAGTTTCTGCAACAATGTTTTGTGACGTTGGTTAAAATCGTCACATTTAACACAGGATCTAGCAAATGCTACTAGGCGTGATATGTATACGCCATATGCAGGTCCCACTGGAATATTACTGTCCAGAAAGGGATAGTTTACGATGTCGAAATTGTAATCACCTCTTTTGTCATAAAGTCGACGAAGAGAATGCCCGCTTCATTTTTATAGAGATAGAGATCTAAATATGATGTGCCTGTAGGGCTGTCTGTAGTTTCCTTCAAATCCAGTGAAGGTGGATATATATCCTTCACTGCGTCATTTATATAGCGATTATCCACAGCGAGAAGATCGTCTATATGGCGTTTGGTGAATGAGAAGGAACGGGCTTTGAATGGATCGGTTTTTGAAAGCGCCTGCATATAGTCATATTCATAAGAGAACAGATACAGGTCAGCCAACAGGGGTGCACAATTATTACCCATTGGAATACCTATATGCTGCTGATATATTGTGTTGCCAAATTTCACATAGATATTTTTAATGAGAAATTCAAGCAACTCTATAAACAAAGAAACATCCATGAATGATATCTCTTGTATGTAGTCGAGCTAAACAATGCTTTATGGCTTCCGACATTAATATATCTACGATCAGTTTTCTTGAACACAGATACTATTAATGAACTTATGCGGTCAATAAGGCCCTGATGAGGGATTGTAGTATAGAGAGTCGAGAAATCCCATGTGGATACATGTCGGTACGGTATGTGACCTTTAGCATCAAGTTCTTCCGTAAGACATTTTGAGTTTTTCAATATCCACATACATTCCACACCAGAGTTCTTAGAAATAGTGGCGCAATACCTTTCCCAAAATGCTTTTACCTCCTGAAGGGCCCTCGTCAATAGGGTTGAAAGAAGCTTGGTGGTGCAGCTTCTAGAACCAGCTATGAATCTAGCTTTGTATGGTGATTTATGCATTTTGGGAGTCCAGTATATTTTGGTATGTCGTTATGATTGGTTGGAAGACAAATACCTCTTTCCCTGAGAAACTTTTTGTGATTGTTAAATAAATCTTCCAAAGTAAATGCAGTTTGGGAGTAAGTAGACGTATTTGATGAAGATATGTCTACACTCAATTCTTTAATCAGCACCTGGTAATAGTAATATTTACATATGAATATTATATTATTCGGAGCTTTGTCTGCTGGGACTATGACGAATTTACTCTGGAGATTTGCTAGAACTTCTTGCGAATTGAGTTTTCTCAGTACTTGTTTTGCTTGGGGAAGAGTACTTCTGTCAATATGGCGGATTGTTTCAACGACCTTGCTCTTGGTGAGGTCCAGCCAATCAGCGAGTACTGTAGGTTCAACTTTTTCTCGCTTAAACCAATCAATAACGTACTGTTCTAATGCAGACAGGACTATCTTCTGGTCCGCCTTCAGATTTATTCTTCTTGGCTCTCTATATTTAGGTCCTTTCATCAGGAGTATTTTCAGATCCTTATCACTCACCACATCAAGGTCACCAGTCACAATATGTTTGCATGGTGTATAGATAAAGTTCGAAGATTCACAATCACAACTATAGCCTTTTGACGTGTATAAGATCAAATCGAACTACTTGACAGCATTGGAGTAATTGAATATTTTGGTGGCTAGATTTAGTATAATTATATGAAATGCAAGGAGGTTCTTTGAAACTTAAAATAGTTTGGTACAGTGTTGCGTACCTCTGGATCATTCAGGATTCGAGGTAAATTAATGATGTCCAGTCCTTTATCTAAGTAGTTGAGTTTCAAGAAAAGCCGATCTGGAGATGTTTCGATTATGTTCACTGGACGATATAACCGAAAATACGCTATATCTTGACATACTTTACTGATTTTTGATGGTATTATATTTCCTGAAGACGCAGATTGTTGTATATCTCTGGCTATTTGATTTAAAGCTTTCAGAGGTAACGCATACAGAACTGTACGTAAGCTATGTATACTATTGGGTGCGTTAGTTAAGCCCACTAAGTAATTTAAAGTGATATGATCGTGAATCATCGAACTATTAAACTTTCGCCAACCATGGCTGCGTTGTCTCCGTTGATGGGGTTTAAATAGTTGGGTAATGTTGGACACATTTGAACGGCGGTTTGTAGCATTGCCAAACCCACTGACATTATCATTTAAACCAAACGGAAACACTGACCCAAGTTCTAGCATCCAGAATAATTCCCGCTCTCGGATTTTTCTCTCAAATCCAAAGGGGGAATCCTTAGTAGATGGATAGACGACGTCTATGATCTGAATACTAAAGTTATCCAGCCATGGTCGGGTCCAGAAAAATGTCTACCTATAAGCAATTGCTTTTTCCTGACGGATTTTCTGTGACCGTTCACCCTAAGATGGAGTCTTTGGGTGGTCTTGCCAACATACTGTTGACCACACTTCTTACAGGAAACTAAATAAATACAGTTTGCAGTAGAACAACTAAGATCAACATACGAGTTGACAGAATATGAGTAACCAGTTAACGCGGAACTAAATGAAGCTGACGTATTAAAGAGTGGACACGTGAGACATCCACGATGTCCACGCTTAGAAATTTTGAAATTATTACATGTAGAATTCGGTGCTAAACAATCATCAAGCGCAATATTACAAGGTTTGATGTCGTGGCCTTGCTTTGCTGTCAGAAATACAATGTATATCTGTCATTTGGATTGAAAAAGGTCTTAGTGCATTTCGAACTATTAGAGACTCGGCCGAGAAACCTGCACTAAGGTTCCTCGGGTCTGTCTTAATATTATTTCTTTGTATTGTATCCATTATGTTATGAGGGTTTGGTGTGCAGGGGCACGGCCTCGGGGACAACTTGTCCACCAGCAGAATCCAGGCATACACAGGTTAAAATTACAAGCGTCTAGTCCGTCATTCATAATCCAGCCGTCGTCCATTAGAGAATATCCGCGTCCATAATCCAAAGACCTATTTCATATTCCATATAACAGTATTAGCACCAAATTTAAAAAGACAATCATAGTATACATAAACATAAGCTTGTTTCCTGCAAGAAAGAAGCGGTCAACAGTTTTCAATGATGCCGGCAAGACATCATGATGTTTCAAAAATATCAAATCCGTATCGCTGATCAGTATTCTTAATCCATAATTCGTTGTAAAGTCATCATCTAAAGAATGATGTATCTCAGCCACGCTTTGATTGTGACTGTTCATATGAGTACCATGAGGATCTTGAAGTACATGGGTTCATACGGCCCCTAGCCCCGGGTTAAGCGGAATTAGACACAGTTACGAAACGTAGCGCCATAGATCTTGCACGCTACGTTCGTATTTTGCTATCAGCATGCGATATGTATCGCCAAATTTGAGAAACTTTGAGTGGAGGCGCTTTGTGGAATAGCCCTGTTTTATAAGTTTCTGCAACAATGTTTTGTGGCGTTGGTTAAAATCATCACATTTAACACAGGATCTAGCAAATGCTACTAAGCGAGATATGTATACGCCATATGCAGGTCCCACTGGAATATTACTATCCAAAAAGGGATAGTTTACGATGTCGAAATTGTAATCGGCTCTTTTGTCATAAAGTCGACGAAAGAGAATGCCCGCTTCATTTTTATAGAGATAGAGATCTAAATAGGATGTGCCTGTAGGGCTATCTGTAGTTTCCTTCAAATCCAGTGAAGGTGGATATATATCCTTCACTGCGTCATTTATATAGCGATTATCCACAGCGAGAAGATCGTCTATATAGCGTTTGGTGAATGGCATTTCTTTTGAATGGTATTGATGTCAATAGCGACGCATAATACATCACTTTTTGCACTTAATGGACCGGTGCGCACAGAGAAGGACAATAGATGTGCGTTCGGCTGTGACATTCCGAGGTACATAATTTAACTCGCACGGTCAGTTAGCTATACATGGCATTTTCTCTAATACATTGTGTTGTGTCAGTCTATAATATATGAAAGACCTCTCAACATACGCTATGATTCGACCAATAGATCTTTTAAGAAACGAACCGCTTGTTCTCAAAGGAATGATTGATAATGCGAACTTACCTTCATCAAATGTTTTCTCGTCATCCATTGTATACCGAGACAGGAGATCGATCAAATTACGTAAAAACGCACCTTCGTGCGCCAGAGGACTATGAGAAACGAATGTTCGCCTTTTATCCTATTAGCCGTCAAAGGGTCACGTGATGTTTTTATTGGTAGCTAACAAAGGGGCTGCTAACAAAGGGGCTGTCACCATACCGCCCTATTTAAACCGGTTAAACTGGTTTTACCGGTTTCTTAAGACCGGTTAAACCGGTTTGACCGGTTTCTTACAACCGCGCCCTAAATAATTTAAACCGGTTTCTTACGACAGGTTAAACCGGTTTGACCGGTTTCTTACAACCGGTTAAACCGGTTTTACCGGTTTCTTAAGACTGGTTAAACCGGTTTCTTACGACCACGCCCTAATTACGTCACAAAACCGGTTTAACAGGTTTCTTACGACCAGTTAAACCGGTTTTACCGGTTAAACTGGTTTATCCGGTTTCTTACGACCACGCCCTAATTACGTCACAAAACCGGTTTAACCGGTTTCTTACGACCAGTTAAACCGGTTTTACCGGTTTTAAGAAACCGGTTAAAACGGTTTCTTACAACCACGCCCTAATTACGTCACAGAATGACGTCAAACGCG